>JAVIWC010000117.1:0-160421 GCA_031894815.1 Creontiades dilutus | reverse complement strand
ATAACAATCTGGAAATTACAGTGTGGAATCGCGTGTTGTACGGCTTACCGATTGTTGGGACAATGATTACAAATCAACAAATCTTAATTATTCCTTCTGCTTCTCTATAGCTAAAAGATATTCAGCCAATCTCTCATTAAATACACAGACACACTTCTTTGTGCTGACTCAATGGAACTGTGCGTAGAGTCTACCTCCATATGGCTATGCCCTTTTTCTATGAATTGATAATCTAGAATGCTTATGTAGAAGTTCTCTACAATGTACAAGATCAAAAGTTCACGGAGGAAGCAAATCAAGGGAAGTACTCGTATAACTACCCAACTGCATTTGGTGAGTTCTTCGTTTAGAAAAGGGCAAGAGGTTTAAAAGGGTTTAGAAAAAGTTAGAAAAGTAACTAGGTACAATTTTCCCTCTTTAGAAGAAAATCTACCCAAGCTCTCAAGAATGAGCAGTTGTCATTGTGAACATACTTGCAAAGAATCCAGGCGGTTCCTCGTATAAGGCACAACTGGTTCCAAGGTCTCCTCCGGTTGGGGCTCTTCTCCCGTAGCTGTCAACAGATTTGTGAAATCCAAACCACTTTTCTGCAGTTCTTGATACGTCCCTTTAGCAGTCACCTCTCCCTGAAATAAAGAGAATCTCGTGGTAAACAGTGATTGTCCACCAATAGGTCATGAGAAGCCTAGTTATACTGCTGAAAAGGTAGAGTACATACATCTTCCAGGAGGACAATCTGATCTACGTATTCTAGATACTGTACTTGATGAGTTATCAAAACCACCGTTTTATCCTTCAGGTACCCTTGAAAACAAAAAGATTACAACAAAAATAGATTTAATTTAAAATTTCAGCAAGTGGAATTTCACTCCATAATGATCTACAAGCGTGGTTTCTTATTATTTGCCTGCTCCACTCGTAAATGTGCAACTGTAATAGGTACGTGACAAAGAACGTGATTACAAGATGCTGTAAGTTTTGATTGCTATGAAAAGCAGAGTTAGGTGTGCATTGAAGTTTGATAATAGTGAAGTACCCTGAATGCAGTCTTCAAACAGATGCTTTCCAACGTGAGTGTCCACAGCAGACAACGGGTCATCCAAGAGGTATATGTCAGCCTGTTTATAAACTGCTCTAAAAGAAATAAGAAAGAATTTCAACATGACTACTGCACTCATTAACTAAGAAAGTGAATCTATCCATTTCTAGATCATAATTCAAGTGAATGGGCAATTTTAACATCGTTATTTTATTCAATCGTTTGAGAGATTTCAACGGTACCTTTCCAAAAAGGTGCAATATACAGGATACTGGATGATGAGAAGTAGGAAAAAACCAATATTAGAAAGAAACATAAACTACGTAATCAGAGAAGAATTGAAACCCCCCCGCCGCCTTGCTAGATACGAAGTAATTTCACTTCCTTTCGATCCATTTTTGCTCAAAACATTTGGAACTTCGATCTGATATTTTGCATTTTGGTTTTCCAGGGCGTTGTACCCGATGGATCAGCAATAACAAATTAACCCTATTAAGTATAAATTTAACCGTTAAATCAGCAAGATGTTTTTGTTCGAATTCAAGTTCACACGACGTTCTAATTAAAGGAAATCGTCTAGGAGCTAATCCGTACAATCCTTCGAAATTCGAAAATCAGATGAGAGAAGTGAAAATAACGATTAAAGGGCGCCAACCCCTATATTCAACCCCTTCCATAATTAAATTTGTTTGTTTGAACTAACGATATACGTTCCAAAACTAGAGAGAAATACTTCCTTAATTGAATAACAACAAAAAACTACTTTCCCATCGGCGAATTTGACTTTCCAAATTCCAAATCTAGACCAATGATAAAACGGCTCCGAAAAATAATGGCTTGGAAAATGAATTTACAAGTTTTCTTGGTAACATCCCCCCCCCCAACCCTACTTCTCTCTGGAAATACAAAATTCCCAAACTTTTTTTTTTTTGTAAAACTGGACTAAAAATGGCATCGAATAACAAAGACAGTTACTAAAAATAGGTTTGGAATGTAGAATTGGGTGGGGGTATAGTGAAAATTCATAGCACAAAGAGAACATTTATGCTTTTTTTTTCAAAGGGATAGTTGGATCGTTTGCAAGGATTTGTAATCGGTTATTTTCTCTTTTATGCTTGGGTTGTCCTACCCCACTCCCTCCCTGGATCAATTGTAAAAGGGAATTTTATACCTGAAGCATATATGAGCTAGCTTCATTACCCCCTCGGTGATTGATATTTACCTAGGGTAGCCTGTACTTCCTGGACTGCGCCCTGCTGTCAAGCACAGGGTAACTACCTACTCAAGACCAGGAGGGGCAAGAAAGATGGTATGCAGGTACCATTAAGGGTATCTTCGGAAATTTCCTTGCAAGATACCTGCTTGCCATGGCATCTGGTTCTACCAGCTAAGGAAGATGGTACCGGTTGCTACAATGGTGCTTGAAATGAAACATTAACGAACTATTCTGAATATCTATGATGAATTCAATATAGTTTTAAAGTCAAGAAGAGGGGATGGGTCGCTCATCAAAGAGCACTGTTCGATTCGGAAGATAAGGAAGACTGCCTGTTGGAGGGGGAGTCAGGCAGGAGCCACGCTGTTGGGATGTGTTCAGGTCAGTATGTCCCACTAACGTTGGCCTCTCCATGACAGTAGCCGAGTTTCCATCATAACTGACATGCCAAGGTCCATAACCAGGGTACAAGTCCTTGGTGATGCAGTCTCTATTCCTGAACAACTGGTCAAATCCCATTCGCTAGGGTGCTCTCAAACACTGCCACCTCGAATCCTACCTCAACAGGAGGACAGGCTGGTGACGGTATATATACTTCCTGCATACCAGTAGTCTAGAGCTCCCGCTAACGCGTGCTTCTGGCTTTGACATAAGAGACTACCATTTACTGGTCTAGCTTTCGAGGGACGTCCTAAAAATCCATGTGTAAAGCTAGCGGATTTAAACCATTTCGGGAGCTTAACTCCTTCTCATCCTTGAAGGCAGACAATACGACAAGCAAATCAAATGACCCTATGAACTTACACCAGCTCTCACCAAAGACTCACCTGGCTAAACTGATCCTAGCTCTTTGCCCTCCACTCAGAGAGACCCCACGCTCTCCTACAATAGTTTTATCTCCAAAAGGAAACTGATCGAAATCCGTCAAAAGGGCACACATCATGACCACTTGTCTGTAGCGGATTCGGTCGAAAGGTTGTCCAAATAGAATGTTCTGACGAACGCTTCCTGGGAAGAGCCAAGGCTCTTGCGAAGCGTAGGACACCGTGCCCGAGATCTTTATGGACCCCTTGGTGAGTGGCAGTTCGTTGAGGAAGGCGTAAAGTAACGAACTCTGAAAAGATAAGAAATGTTAAGGCAAACATAAGAAAAAGGCCGTCACATGTGATTACTCAACAAGATTTGAAACTACGATAATTAAACAATATTATTGCAAATCAATTCATTGGAAATATAACACCCGTAGTAGTGCAACGTCATATTATTATTAAATTATAATAAACAGATATGAATTAATTCAATGAAAATAAAACGCCCATAGTTTTAGACGTGACCTCACATTCACAATTTTGCTGCACACGTCAAGCACATTATCACATCATTAATAAAACAGTAAGTTATTATCATAATTTTTGTACAAAGCTAATGTGGTTGTTATTTTATACATAATTATTATGAATTCTTCTTCTCAATTATTATTATTATATATTTTTTAAATTTATTGATTAATTTTTTTGCACAATAAGCGACAGGGGCATTTTGTTGTACAGAACTTCTTGACATTTCATGAAAAGTATAGCTGTTAAACAATAATGTATTATTAATTTTAAATTATTTGTGATTATAGTATACCTAAGAATGCCAAAGTTTGAAAAAAATTATAAATCCAGGTACTCCACGAGAGATTGAAGTAGACAAATTTCTCGATAAAATAGAAAAGTATTTCTATACGCTGTGCGTTCTGTAACAATTCGCTAAGTGCAGTTTTTTTATATTGATACTGCAATTTTTGTATTAATTTGAATCATAATCTCATAAAGACAGTGAATGAGTTGGCAGCGTTGAATGACCATATAACTATGTCTAGGACGTCTCTTTAACGCAAGACTTCGTCAATAAAGATAAAGGTCTATTACAATTGATCCAGGGGCGGTTTGAGATAGCTCAAACTTGAGAGAAAAAACTGAATACTAATCCGTTTCAGACCATTCTGAGACCGATCCCATGAAAAAACTATAGGCATCTTTCTGAGTGTTTCTATTCATGTTTATGGTCAAGGCTCTACAGAAGCTGCAACCTTTTTTGTATGTACTTACTGCCAAATCTAACCTATGAGCTAGTACTTGGCAGATTTACTGCAGGGAGACTGCTTGAGCTAGACAATGAAGTTCACTGTGCTCTGGGCTAGACTTTTCATCTGGAACCCCAAGATGGTCAAGGAACCCCAAGCACTGGCTCTCTCTCAGCCAGTATCTAGGCCACCAGCGCCCGCTTAGTTCCAAGGGCTTTAGTAGCCTGCACAGCTACTGACCTACATTTTGTCAACCAGGAGATGTTGTGGTGTGATGGAGCAATTCCAAATGCTCCAAAATCGAGCTGTGTACTCTGCATGATTCAGAGGGTGGTAACGAACTCTGACAGAGTTTTGAATTGCCCAATTCCTCTTAATGGGCGGCATGGGCTTCACAAAGCATTGGCACCAGTGACTAACGACATTTTCATGCCATCTAAGGGCCACCACAGTGAGGTGTTCTAGAAATAGTTGTAGGACAGGAGATGCCCTTTTCCATGCCTTTTGGGGTAGAAATGAGAACCGGGTATCATGTGGTGCCACAATGTCCTCCAACTTATAGTGGGCCGAGTCGACATCATGATAACAGATCGTTGACGCTTTGTCATCTAGAAGTCGGAATGTGGAAAGGAAGGGACTCTACCACATGCCAAATGACCAGGGCAAGAAACCAATATCATTGGTGATGGATGTGCCGTAATTCAGGATGTCCAGGTTGTCAGAGGTTGAGTAGTCATGGAGCAGACCTGGCAGGCTGAGATAAGTGAATCGGATAGGAACGACCTGTGGCAAGCAGTATCCAATCAAAACGCAATGACGTTTAGTAACATCATTATGGATGAGAACGTATCATTGAGTGTGGTGCAGGAAAATTTTCATTCAGTTTTTTGAGTTGGGCATCTCATCAGGAGTGCTTCACGGAATTACCATCCACCTCCTTCAGTGCTCTTACTGGTGGTCATTTTAAAGAGATATTTCATTTCATTCCTCCTCCATTTTCATCAACTTCCCTGATCCCTAGGGCCGATGTTGGGTGAATCTGGGCATAGGGGGAGTAGCAGACGCCAATTCACACTAACTCCAAATGATGGAACTGAACAATGTAATCTCTCTGGTAGCAGGTATTTGGGCCAAACAGATTAGTTGTCTGAATAGATCACATGACTCCCCTATTCTTCCACCTTAATTTGAGATGCACAGCATACCTATTACAAGTCAGATATTGTTACAAAGGAAGTCTCTATTATTTAGTAAAGTAGGATATGTTCAGCAGGGAGGGTTTCTACGCACGACAGCACTTGGCAAGCAAGCCGCTGACTCCATCCCCTGGAATCAGTTGTTTCCGCCATGTTATATGCCCCTTGCGACCGGCAGGCTCCTATGCTCCTAACTACCAAATTAGCTAAAACTTAAATTTATATAAAATAGTCGAACCGTTTACAGGTTATTAAATCCATTCAAGCCAGTTCCTACTCATTCTTGTTATAAACCAACCTCCGTAACAATATCTAGTGCAGAAATGAGTGATGAGTGACGCAAATGTTGGAACCAAACAGTACAACTCCCACTTTAGTCTAGTAGTGCTAAAAATCTAAGAAATTCTCTCTCATGTAACATTTGTTTCTTGACTTAACACCTTTCCCACGTCAACCCCTCAATTATTTTCACTGTAATGCATTTTATTATTAAATAGTAAAGTTACCTATTACAAAAGCGCCAAAACCATCCAGTAATTTGGAAAACCAAGAAGAACTTACTTTTCCTGACCCTACAGGTCCAATAATGACAGTCAATTCCCCTTGATTGACTTCGAAAGACACGTTTTTCAAGAAATCCTCTTCGTTTTCAGGGTTCCACTTCGCGCTGATGTCTTTGACGTGAATGAACGACTTCTCTCCGTTGACCTGAACCACGGAGGACATCTCCAGGTTGCTTTTCAACTTTTGATCCGAATCTCCACTTTTCGTCCCATTTTGATCTCCTGGCCTTTTCAACGCTAGAGGGATATTGGTTTCGTCGTATAATAAGAACGTCTAAAGGAGAAAAATACTGTCAAACAAGGCAACAACGAGAATTTTTCAGAACGCAGCACAATGCGATATTTGAGCAATTTTGCAGAAGGAAAAACGTATCACCTAAGCAGTGGTACCACACCCGGCAGAAAAGCGGTAGGTTTACATTTTTTGATGTATAGAACCAAAAATGAGGTGGTGTGAGGTGAAAAATCAGATGATAATTTTGTAATTGTTTACGACACAATATTGGTTTTACAAGTATTTGTGAATCCAGTATTTTCAATTTTTTTTTTAGGGTGGTTTACCATCTTAATTTCAAAATGCACTTTTACGAGGCTGTCAACAAGAGTTTTGATAAAAACGAGCCCTCTATAGCGTGATTATTCATGTTAAGTAGCAAATTTTTCTATATGTTTGCTTGAAATGATATTTCCTTATTTTATGTGATAGGAATAAGGAGGGGTTGTAACAAATAAACTACTTATTTTACGATAAGTTTCATAACCTCAATACACCAATTTTTATCGCAATATAATTCATTTGATAAATATAGGAACTTTAACCAAAAATCGGTAACAAAAATTAAGGCCCAAACGGAAACATACGATGCACACAAACAATTACCACCTCAAGTCTACAAATTGAGGGCGGAATTCATAATCCTTACTCCGTCGAATAATCAGTGGACGCAGTACATGAGAAAAGGTTTCATTACTACGCAAGGTACGTATGAATTTCTAGGTTCGTAATGTGTTGGAAGGTTCAAATTTTATGGAGGCACCTAACTGATTTCACTGACATAGAAACGAAAGATAGGCGTTAAAGCTTTGTTGTAACTGAAAAAAGTGTTTGTTTAACGATATTAAGAGACAACATAAACCAATCATGAGGGAATCAATCATTCCTTAAAATAACTAATCATTAAATCATTTTCTACGACGAAAGCAACGACCTCAACTCTCACGAACTATACAGGGTGTCTACCTGATCGTGTAGACCTTCTTAAAAAGAATGAGGAAGCCTTGAATATCACTTATGTTGTAGCGCGAAACGCAGAATTTGAGATTTGAGGTTCAGAATTTTAGTTTTGGATTTAAGAAGTCAATGAACATGGTGTAAGTATAGCTAAGAGACAACATAAACCAATCATGAGGGAATCAATCATTCCTTAAAATAACTAATCATTAAATCATTTTCTACGACGAAAGCAACGACCTCAACTCTCGCGAACTATATAGTTGGATGATTATGAATTATCATAACAAACACACAATCATACAATAATCATAAGTATTATTACGAGGTTCTAATAGTGGGGCAAATCAAACTTCTAGAGACAATTTGTAACTAGATGATTATAAAATCACATAAAGTAGAGAGGCAATTACTTGTTGTTCGTTATGATTCAGACTGCTCCTAATAATAACTAAATAGTTCAGAGAAGCGATAACTAAATAACTCACTTTAATACGTCTTACTGAGACCAACGCTTCTGAGATTTGTGTAATGACGGTGGGAAGGAACATTGACATCGATGTTCTCAGTGCGGCATAATATGATTGAATCACAAAAACCTGTAACCAAGAAGACATTTACTACGAAATCCGAAAAAAAACCAATCTAGTAAATTCATGAGTGGAACTCGAGATTCGATTGGACCCCAATTAAAGATTTGAAAGTTATCGAATGCCAATAGAATGTTTCAAAGGGTAGATTTAACTTACCATTTCGGCCTTGATGAAATTGCCGAAGAGAGCGTAACTGAATATGGTCAAAAAGACCGAAGTTCTAGCGTGGAATATGATAAATGAATACAGCACAGCCTTAATATAACCAGATCGTCGAATCTGCCGAACTTCTTTCCTGCAATGAAATTTTCGTTATTCAACAGGTAGGTGTGTCTGACAACATGAAAGTACAAAGTAGATTGTTATGGTGGGCATGACAGTTCCTTTAGAATGTTAGATTGGAACTTAATAATCATTTATACGGCTTTATGGCCGTGTCAACGGACGTGATAAGCACTCCAAGTTCTCATTGTTATTCTACAACTTCGCGCGGTCTCGTTCCATCTAGAAGGTTACTGCCCAACCGTCGAGAGTTAATCAGTTAACAAGGTTTTAAAAAATAACTCTCTTGTTATTGCATACAAAATTGTCTAAAAAATCACGTAAGGTTCCTCAACAACTGAGCTATCTCTTCCGACAAAAAAAATTAGAATTTTGTAAAAAAAAATTTGAGGAATGATCAACTTTACCCGGCAAAATTCTACAAAGTAGATCACAGTAGGATCACCAAGTGCTCTAGATTGAGGAGGTTTGTAATCAACTTTGAACGGCTCCATGTAGAATGTGAGACTAAAGAGATTTAAAAAATGGATTTTGATAAAAACTTCAAAATAAAATTTAGAGCAGGAATCAAAACACAATGAATAACATTTTTAAACTCCTAAAAGAAACCTTCACTAATGGTAACTAAAATAATTCAATCATACAAGTAAATGAAAATCACAAAACCAAGGAAGGAAACAAAATTATTTTTAGGTGAATTTCTTATTAGACATTTTCGTCATCCAAGTTGTTGAACATGACACGATTTCTTCGCAACGCTACGGTTTTGTAAATAGCATTTTCTGACGTTTGATTACAGCGATATCTTCCACGTTGGGGTAATGGAAGGCAGTTTGCTTTTTCCTCACACATTTCCGACTGTGGCAGGTTCCTAAGGGACCACCATACCTACACCTTAGATGTGTGATTCTCAAACTGCGGGCAAATGGAACGCTGTGGTATTTGAAATCTTCTGACATTCAACTGTTTCCCCTTGTCTACATAGATTATTGAGTACTGCGTTAACCAATAACAAAATTTCGGAAGCTAATATAATTTGCATGTTTTTTAGGGTTGAGAAACTCTCATTTGACCTGCAACTGCATCGAGGTTCCCAATTTCGAGTTGTTTTTTTCGAATATTCTACCTGAGATTTAAAATTACATGAAAATTCTCTCGACTTTAGTTACATCTGAAGAGGAGATGTCAATGGTTTTTCAACCCCTGCTTCAAGTTTTTAATGCTCTAACGCTGCACTTTATTCAGGTCACTGAAGTGTAGGGTCATTGTCATGGCCCAAAAAGGATGTGTTCCTGAGGGAACAAAACGGGGATTTTCGAGGAAGTTCTTGTTTTGGTGGAAGCAGTGACTCACAAGCAAACGCGCACAACTTTGAGGCGTCCTAAACAGTAGATGGGGTGTTTTCTGATCGAGCGAGACCATCTGAAAACTGGTATGTTTATTAAATGCCATTTTAATGGCTCTAGTTGCTCACCTATTATGTTTGATCCCAACATTTTCTTTCTACGCACTTATTCCCTTAGAAGAACGAATCACGTTGCATTTTTAAACCCACAAAAAGCCCAGTAGCATTGGGAGAATCTCTGTTGAATGTCCGGATTGTCATTGTCAGCATACGTGAAAACATACCAAAATTGTCATTGTCGAGACCAAAACCGCCATGCCATTGAATTTGAATCTTGCGGAGAATGGAATATTTTGAATGACTGAGCATCAAAAAGATAATTACCTAAGTGATAAACATCCAAAAACCTAGCAAAAGAAACAATTTTTCAAATGTCAGGACCTGAAAATTGCCCGTAGTTGGAGAATCACCCAGATGCCTCTCTAATCGAGTTCTCACCACTTCGAATATCTTCCACAGCCTGGGAAACCGCACTGTCGGAATATCGCCGGAATATACGGATCCCGGGTATTTTATACTTCTCCATAATTCACAAACTCGAGAATAAACGATCAACTTTACCACGGTAAATGGTATCTGTTTGAATAAATAAATGCAACAGGTTTAAAGGTCATGAAAACACCGAGCAAACATCTTTACAGTGCTGCCAACAAAAGACAACAAACACCAACTCCATATCCGCGTCACAAGCTGAAATCCAGGGAACACCCTTTGAGGTTGGAAAAAATTTATTTGAAAAAATATATAAAATGGTTTTTCATGAATTTATTTTATATTTTAATTACTCGAAACCCCTTGAAATCGTTGCATATAAATTCGAGAAACACAACGCAAAGGTAATCCATCTAGATTATCAATATGGCAGTGGCGCCCACTTCAAAAAAACGCCCAGATCGCTTGAGGGTCGTTTCCTCAACTATCGTAAACTCGGGTTCGGTTGGTACACGTATAATTTTCAAATTTTCAAATTCAAATCCGTTTGGCAGGCTCGAAAGTCGGGAAAAAGTGTGGTCAGCTAGTTGCATCGCTCTCTATTATTTCGTGCCAAAGTGTCGACGGCGTTCCCTGCTGCTACACAATCGGAGACGGTAAGTGTTTTATATTCGTTATCACGCTTTTCCTTGAGCATCATCATTCGTTAAATTGACAAAATCGTTCACCAAAACAAAAAGTGTACCTTGTGTGAGCAAAAAATCAAAACTGCTGCGGTAAAAGTCGAGGCTGAAGTTCAGAATAAGAAGAATATATCGATGTGTACTAGGATCGATGTTTTTATAGGATCATAAAATCGATACCGCTGCTATGTCGGATTGCTCTTCATTATCATCGATTTATATATCGAAAGCGCGGATCGATATATAGACATCGAGTTACGACGGTCTTATCAGGAAGGGCCCCCTATTCTGAACTTCTACCAATGTCGAGAATAGGTGACCCCTTCCTTATAAAACTGTTTTTTTGTTGATCTTTCTTGGCTGTTGACAGTTCTTCGATTTATTCAAACGTCCAAGGACAGCCTTTGGTAGTGGCAATTAAAATTTGGGGAGATTTCAACAAATAATATCAATAAATTCCAGCAAAACCATCCTGTATGTTAGGTATTATTCACTTGTTCGAATGTTGCTGCGAGGTACCCTCATAATTTTCAAATGATTTAACACCCCAATTTATTCCTAAATTCAAAAAGAAACTATGAACATCCTGGTAGATGAGCGCATTTTATTTCTAATGTTAACTAAAACATTATACTTGGGCTTCTCACGTAGTACCAAAAGAGATCTTTACGTGTTTGTACATTATCAGAATTTTAGCTTATTAAAGCTATTTCAGCTAAAGGAATTTCTTAATCAATTTTCCTTGCATCGATAAATTCGAAGTTGTGTTTCCTCCTTATGCTAGATTTTCAAGTATAAATTCGGTAATTAAACCGATGAAGGTATAAACCAATGTTAGTGCATTCTATTGAATAGGGAGAGCCATTCAGATAGCGATCCCAATATCATTAGTTCCTTCTCCGTATGGAAACATTAGCGCCAACAAATCGAAACTATGAATCAATGCCAATTTGATCCTACAAGCATATCAGCTTGAATGAACTTCATTCATAAAAGAAAGATCCAACTTTAGCTAGAAAAATATAATCTTAATCTTAAAATGGAAAATGCGAGTGTACGTACCGTCTAGCAAACGACACTAAAGCACTGAATGGTTTTTCCCACGCATACATTTTGATGACTTGGATTCCATTTATAATTTCATTCATTAAGCGAACTCGTTCGTCAGTTCGTACAGCGGTCTTTAATCTTAGGACGGATGTTTTCTTACCAAGCCAACCTGCAATAAGAGAAAAGTATTGTTAACTTGACGAAGAAAACTCCTTTGAAACTCTTCTTCAAAAGTTTCTAAATATTTCAGCTTCTTCATCACAAAGGTAGGAAAGGGAAATGCACGTGGGACAGTTAGAAAAATGAATAGAATTTATAAATTAAAATTGTCAGATGCTTTTTGTGTTTTAGAGCTTTCAGATCCATTTGATTTGGATCTGTTCCTGATTTAAGTAGGATTCACATCCATCCGGCATGATTTAAGACAGTTAATTTTCGGGACAGCGCTACTACCCCAATCTGTATCTTGGTAGATATACCATCACCCAGCTACCACCATCATTTTATCTTTTCCCTGCTGTTTTCCTACTCTCTTACCGTACTGGTGTGTACTGTTTCGAAAATCAGATCAATCTATCAACTGTTTCCTTTGATGGTGTGATTATCATTAGTAGTTACTTTCCTACTAACCTATCTATGATCTAACGTTCCGCTAATATCCAGAATTATTACGTTGACCAGGGGACTTTTCATCGAATTTTCTTTCCTCTATTGTAAAGGATCTCGCTCATTTATTCAGGAAGGCTGAGTTACCCACCTAAATACTTACTAGTAAATTAGGTTACCTGGAGGTTTTACTCATTAACCTGTTAACTATGTTTGATAGTAACAGTAACGAGGAGTGACATTTTTGCTAGGTCATCGCCAGTGGCGGCGATTAGTAACCAGAAGTGGGGGGGGGGGGGTCTGGGGGGCACTCTCCCCAGCAAAGAAAGGGGGGTCCTCCCCCGAGAAATTTTGAAAAAATTACCTGTCAAAAACGCCAATCTAAGGTGTTTTCGACGTATGAAATCAACAAACCCCGCCTTAAGGTTGAAAATCGCTTGCCACGTGAACCCTGTCGTTGTGACTTTGAACCGAAATTCCATGGACGCCACCGAGAAGTCACGAGAGCCCCCAAAGGTTGCCAGACTCGCTCGAAGTTGCGTGTTTGAGCACGAGTCTTAAAGCGATTTGATTGGTCGATGTTTTGGAGGGAGTAAGAGGAGGGGGCCCTCTGCAGTGGGTGTATGAGATACACAGAATGACAGCTCTTCCACACAAGCGCTAATGTCGCCGATGAGGCTGTAATTGCGCCAACTGCGAGCAGGAACATTTCTTTTTTATAAAGAGGAAATTGTATATTTAACATTTGTATTAACAAATTCTTTAAATTTATTAAATCGTCTGGTCATCGCCGAATCCAGAGATGACCACAGGCTTCGCCACTGGATAGTAACTATATTTTTTAGCGTGGGTATCCTTATATAATGAATATGAATGTTATGAAAATGAATGAGAAACTGATGGGTTGAAACTCACCTAAGTTGGGAGATCTGGGAGAACTAGAAAGCCAATGCCTATAGCAGTTAAAGTGGTATAAACACTTAAACTTTCTAGGCTCAACTGAAGGGTTGTAAACGACCTACCTGATGCGAGACTCCAACAGGAATTGTCACTGTCAGACCAGTTGCCTATGATATTAGCTGTTTTGGTAGGATGTATGATCATATTATTAGAGAGTGGGGCACTGGACCTGATGTCTCCAGGCACGGGCTTCGTAAGAGGGGCCTGATTTTCTTGAGAATTTTTTTTTGTAAAAAAAGGGGGAAGGAGAGGAGGACTTAATTTTCCTTTCCCTCAAAATGGCTTTCAATTTATTACGGTACATAATTACAGTAGTTTGTAGACTTTTTTTTTTTAACGGGCCCAGAATTTCGCCCCCGCACTCGGATTTTCTCTCCACGGTCCTGGGTATAATAATTTTCCATGGAACCCGTAACTCCATAACCCATTAGGGAGTTAAAGGGTGCAGTATCATTGCGAAGATTCAAATAACTACTCTGTGACTGCGATCGAAATGATTAACTTCTTTCGGAAACCGTGTCTGAGCAAAGTGAGAGCTCTCGGTCGAAATTCGGTCAAAACTATTTTAGTCGCGTAAATACTTCACTAGAGGAGTACTCTTCGATCTTATACAGCTCCGCGGTTCAGATGGTGATTTTGAATTCAAGAACTACTGCTTCATCACAACGGTAAGATTACTAAGAGGTTAGTTGAATGTTCGATTGAGTATTAACATTAGCTACACAAAATATCTCCCTTTCACCCCATCACGAGCAAATCTTGATGTTCTGTTTAGTCACTCCCTCAAACTGATTGTTGTGTTAGTTTTCAACCCTTACGTGTTTCTAACTGGAATCCTGGAATTTGTGCTAAGATTCCTAAAATTGAACGTTTTCTTCTTCTTTTTCACCAACTCTACTAGTTCGGGTGGATAAAATTGAATAGAATATTGCAGGACACACTAGGCATAACTAGGATTCTAGGACAAACTGACGAGGTAATTGCAATAAATCGTATGAAGCAGTCATACACACATTTAATGGTTTTACGAATACACGTATGAATGAAACAGTTTGTTGAGTATAGTGTATGTATTAGATATATTGAATCAACAAGTTGGTACTAACATCACAGACAAATTATGAGCTAGAAACTCATGGAGGGAAACTCAACTAAGTTTGTCTGGGGGACCTGGGAGAACTAGGAAGCCAATGCCTATAACAGCGAGAGGAGTGTAAACACGTAAACTTCCTATGCTCAACTAAAGGGTTGAAAAACGCCCTACCTGATGGAAGATTCTAACTGGGATTGTCACTGACAGACCAGCTGCTACTGATGTTAGCTGTATTGGTACGATCAGGACCTAAGAGCGAAATTCATCTGGGACCCTTAAATGACAGAATGCAAACAAAATCTACGAACTACTGTAACCATATACCGTAATCAATTATAAGGCAATTTCGAGAGAGAGGAAAATTAAAGGAGGAATATCGATTGTGAAGAATTGGGAATGATCGCATTTTTACTACCCTCCCCCCTTTTTTCTTACAAAAATAAAATAAATGAACAAATAATAATGATTTCTCAAAAAATCCGGCCCCCCTTACAAAGTCCAGGCCCTGGGACACCCGATCCAGTGCCCCCCTTCTCTATAGGGCTGGGGATGATCACACTATATAAAGACCGAGCTTATCAGAGTATATCGACGTTTCAGGGGTTCTAATAACTACGGCGATTGGTGGAATTCTCGCCCCCGTCTCCCAGGGCAACCGACCTGCTCCCCCTACCCCCGACCCCGCCAGTGAAGGAAGGAGGGCCCAAGCGGGGGGAAGCGTCTCCCAGGGCAAGCGTCGTGGTCCTCTCCTCGGGGATTTGGGATATACGATTTTTTGACTTTTAATATTGTTATTATACTCTCTCATTGTGTTGTTTAGTACTCTACCTCCTGTACACACGGGACTTACCCCAACAAGAAGGCACAACTGTTGCCACCTTTGCAGATGATACGGCTATCCACTCTGTTGGAGATGATATAGGATCTGCAACACGCAAACTACAGACGTCTACTACAGAGGTTTGTAAATGGACCAAGATGTGGAGAATGAAGCTGAACGAATCAAAATCAGCCCACATCAACTTCACTAACCGAAAAGTCCCAATCTTGGATGTTGAGATCAATTCGAATAAAATATCGCATACTGAGGCAGTTAAATACTTGGGTTTGACACATGACTTCAAATTAAACTGGAATAAACACAGAAAAGAAGAAAGAAGAACTTAAAATCAAGTACAGAAGGATGTATTGGCTAATGGGAAGGAATTCCCATCTCTCACTTCACAACAAACTGCTTATATATAAGCAGATCCTTCGCCCTATTTGGACCTATGGGATACAGATCTGGGGCTGTGCCAAGAAATCAAATATTAAGAAAATCCAAACCTTTCAGAATACAATACTGAGAAGTATAGTTGGAGCCCCTTGGTACATGCGAAACGATGATATTCATCGAGATTTGAGGATGGAGACAGTCTATGAAATTATTGCAAAATACGCAAGGAAGCATGAACATCGCCTCCACAAACACGTGAACCCGGAGATGCTCTACGTTTCGGACAACGAAGGTGAAATCCGACGTCTCAAGCGAAACAAACCACTGAATTTAGTTGTGCTGCGTGAATAGAAGTGCAATCGAACTCAGTGCTAATTAATTGAGCTATATAAAAAGGGCTAGATTTTGCTGTAAACCTACCCTCTTGGAGTGTACCTTTATTGATATGTAAAATTGCTAGATGAAATGTATTTGATTTTTCAGTCGCAATAATAAATCACGAAAAAAAAATTGTGTTATTCACCTATTTCTTTTTAACCTGCGTAGCAGGGCCATTAAACTAGTGTATAATAATGGTGGATGGAAACCGTTGCTCCATAATCCATCACGGAGTAATAGTGGCACAGTAGCATTGCGAAGGTTCTAATAACTACTGTGTGATTGCGAAAGGAATGTTCTTCCGGAATGTGCGTTCGAACGAATGAGATCTCTCATCCGTTATTCGGTCTAAACTATAGTTTAATCGCGTCAAAACTGATAGTTTAATCGCGTAAATGCTTCATTAGAAGAGGACTTCTCTTCAATCTTGTGGGGCTCCGGAGCTCAGATGGTGATTTTGAATTTAAGACGTACTGCTTCATAAGGTAAGATTACTGTGAGGTTAGTTGAATGTTGGAATAAGTATTAACATTAGCTGCATAAAATATCTTCCTCATTCACAAAGTGTTTTGAGCCTGTGGGTTTAGCTGGAAAAAGTTCAAAAACCCTCCGAGAAGTCTGCAATATCTTCGTTGTAGCCGTTATCCCTCAAGAGTGGAGAGCTATAACTTTTGGGACCCGCATCTCTTCAACCATGGGTGCTATGGGGAAAATGGGTACGCAAATAGGAAATCAGAGGGTTTTGGGACATACGCCCTAACGGACAAGCGTTATGGTTGGAAAATTGGCGTGATTCATTTGAATAATCTCAATTGTTAACTAAAGTTTACAAATTTTACAATTCTTGAAACATCAACATATACTTACATACTCCATCGAAAATTATGTTTAATTATTATTAATATTTTGCTTTCATTCGTGTATTCTATGGTAAACTCTTATAGTAAACACTAGTTTAATGGCCCTACTACGCAGGTTAAAAAGAAATAGGTGAATAACACAATTTTTTTTTCGTGATTTATTAATTGCGACTGAAAAATCAAATACATTTCATCTAGCAATTTTACATAGCAATAGGTTTACAGCAAAATCTAGCCCTTTATTATATAGCTCAATTAATTGGCACTGAGTTCGATTGGACTTCTATTCACACACCGGAGTATCTGAATCCAGTGGTTTGTTTCGCTTGAGACGTCGGATTTCACCTTCGTTGTCCAAAACGTAGAGCATCTCCGGGTTCACGTGTTTGTGGAGGCGATGTTCATGCTTCCTTGCGTATTTTGCAATAATTTCATAGACTGTCTCCATCCTCAAATCTCGATGAATATAATCGTTTCGCATGTACCAAGGGGCTCAAACTATACTTCTCAGTATTTTATTCTGAAAGGTTTGGATTTTCTAAATATTTGATTTCTTGGCACAGCCCCAGATCTGTATCCCATAGGTCCAAATAGGGCGAAGGATCTGCAGTTTGCAGCAGTTTGTTGTGAAGAGAGAGATGGGAATTCCTTCCCATTAGCCAATACATCCTTCTGTACTTGATTTTAAGTTCTTCTTTCTTCTTTTCTATGTGTTTATTCCAGTTTAATTTGGAGTCAAGTGTCAAACCCAAGTATTTAACTGCTATAGTGTGCGGTATTTTATTCGAATTGATCTCAACATTCAAGATTGGGACTTTTCGGTTAGTGAAGTTGTTGTGGGCTGATTTTGATTCATTCAGCTTCATTCTCCACATCTTGGTCCATTTACAAACCTCAGTAGTAGACGTCTGTAGTTTGCGTGTTGCAGCTTTTATATCATCTCCAACAGAGAGGATAGCCGTATCATCTGCAAAGGTGGCAACAGTTGTGCCTTCTTGTTGGGGTAAGCCCCGTGTGTATAGGAGGTAGAGTACTAAACAACACAATGAGGGAGTATAATAACAATATTAAAAGTCAAAAAATCGTATAATCCCAAATCCCCGAGGAGAGGACCACGTCGCTTGCCCTGGGAGACGCTTCCCCGCGGGCGGGGTAGGGGGAGGGGGGAGCAGGTCGGTTGCCCTGGGAGTAGTGATGGCAACACTTATCAAAAAATCGATTTTTCAAAAAATCGATGTATCGAAAGAATAAAATCGATTTCAAATAAAAATCGAGACCAAAAAATCGATTTTTTTAAAAAATCGATTTTTTTAAATCTATGAGATATACTAGTATAACACGGTATAAAGCAATATATGGGGCCTGTAACTTAAAAGTTCAAGTTTACAAATACGGACTAATCCGGTAAAATTGTAATTTACAATCTACATCTACAATTTTACAATTCTGCAAGGGTACTAGTACTGGTACTGAGTAGAGTAGAGTTACAATTTTGTAACTAGTGTTGACTGACATGGTTAATCAGCTGATTTGAACTGATGATTGTTTTTGTTCTTCTGCTGAGTGGTATGATCAGTATAATTTGTCTAAAATAGTAGTTTATAATTTTTTAATTTTGTTGTTGTTGTTGTTTAACAAAGGAATACTGTCTAGGCAGGGCGATGACTTCCACTTCTCTGTATCTCTCTTCTCGATTCTCTGAAGCCGGAGGAAGGGAAGGAGGTAGAGAGTGGAGAGACCTCGACGATTCGATTCGAACGAGATCGAGTTGTTGTGAAGGTAGTGCCGTCTATTTCGATCTGTGGTAAAATGGTGACTGTGTAGAATCAGTAGAACTCACATCGTTACTGAAAATTCGTATTCGTAAATACGAATACGAATCTGATTCACATCACCCTAAGGTGTGAATCCGAATACGAATAAATTCATATTCACAAGTGTAAATACGAATGGATTTATATTTGCAATTGTGAATACGAATACGAATCTCAGATTCACACCTATGAATACGAATACGAATCAATTCAGATTCACATCTATGAATACGAATCTACCCAGATTCACATCTGTAAATACGAATCTACTCAGATTCACACTTTGATTCACTAGATTCACATTTTGATTCACTGGATTCACAATTTGATTCACCGAAAATTCAACTCAAAACCCCAATCCAAAGTCGGAAAATACCCCAAAATAATTAAATTAATAAATAATTAAATAAATAGGCAATAAACCAGGAGATTTCCGTGCATCGAAGGTGAATTGGGGTAACAGGCGTTCTCGCTGATCTTCCTTCGCTGTATCTACTCCCAAAAATAGCCAGTCATGCAGATTCATTCGAAATGAGCGAATTTATTCAGATAACCTGAAATTCAATAATCGCTCTATCACCTGTGAAACACGCACACTCCAAAGCATAGCAGAAATTCAAATCATGAATCATTGAATAATAAATCCCAGTGAAAGAATTAGCAGCGTTTTTCAAGAGCGATTACAATGGAAAAATATTCTATTTGAAAACTTTAAATTTCGTAAGACGGAGCATGCATATCAGAATGCTTCAACCCGTGTATCGGCTACAAACCCTCTTAGGAGTTCACTCCAGTATCTACATTCACTACATCGCTAAGTTACTGCGATCAAAAAAAAAAAAAAAAAAAAAAAAAAACTCTTGTGTTTGTTTTGATCGCAGTAACCTAGTGATGTAGTGAATTTGGATGCAAATGTTGGCACCATAAATCGGGTCATACATCGGGAATGGTTTGAGCTACGGACCTGGGGAGGGGCTCATTCGATCCCTCATGGAAATTTCTTTAAAAAAAAGTCCAAATTTAGGCCGCCTTGACTTTTTTTGAGGTTTTTAGGGATTTTACGAAACTTTGACAACCCTTAAAGGGCACTTTAAATTAAGTGAGAGAGCTGGCTAAAGAATGGTCATCGACCCACCAGTAAATTATTTTTCTGTATAGCTAACTAACAGCTTTTGTACAAATAATCCTTCTGTATAGGTAACCATTTTGTATTGGCAGTGACAATCATGTTGACGTTCAATTTCCAAATTTGAACCAAAATGCATATCTTACCGGGTCCCATCAGGAATCAATTCTAACTTACCAGCAAAATGATATTCATAAGTGAGTGCACAAAGGTGAGTGATACTTGGAATCATTTTACTGCCGTGAATTTCAAAGAAAAAGTCACCTCAGCAAAACTTTATCAACATAAAATCATGAATATCGGTTCTACGGAAACGTGTAATTGATTCGTTAGCAATTATGTTGACGTTATTTTTTGGTTACGTTACGTTTTCGTTTTATTATCGTTAATTTATATTAAGTAAATTAATGATAATAAGCAATAATAGCTTTATGGGTTTTCAATTCCGCGTTATGAAGTTTTCTATTTGGTTCTTTTTTCAGAAGCAATCATCTTATATACATTATGGCAGCATTAATATTCCTTGCAATGAATAGGTACACATACATTTCTCAAGTCCACTCGTACTTTCTTTCCTAATACTTACTTCTTAGCAAATTTTCAAAGAAAATAGCCATTTTTTCCCCACAGGTTATCTGAATAAATTCGCTCATTTCGAATGAATCTGCATGACTGGCTATTTTTGGGAGTAGATACAGCGAAGGAAGATCAGCGAGAACGCCTGTTACCCCAATTCACCTTCGATGCTCGGAAATCTCCTGGTTTATTGCCTATTTATTTAATTATTTATTAATTTAATTATTTTGGGGTATTTTCCGACTTTGGATTGGGGTTTTGAGTTGAATTTTCGGTGAATCAAATTGTGAATCCAGTGAATCAAAATGTGAATCTAGTGAATCAAAGTGTGAATCTGAGTAGATTCGTATTTACAGATGTGAATCTGGGTAGATTCGTATTCATAGATGTGAATCTGAATTGATTCGTATTCGTATTCATAGGTGTGAATCTGAGATTCGTATTCGTATTCACAATTGCAAATATAAATCTATTCGTATTCGGATTCACACCTTAGGGTGATGTGAATCAGATTCGTATTCGTATTTACGAATACGAATTTAAATTATCTTATTACCTAAACATCGTAACAACGAATATCGCAATTAGGTCCTTTGGTTTTTATGATTAATATTGATGCAAAATTTGCTGAAGAATATGGTAAAAGTTCCAGTCAAGCATGAAAATCTGAAAATTTTCAAATTATTTTGCATGAGGAAAAATTGAAAAAAAAAAAAATTACCATCATTTTAATTTGGAAATTTTTGAAAGCTGAAGAATCCCATTATTTTCCTTTCAATTTTGCCATTGTTGACATTTCATGTCTTTGCTATGGCACACAACCAAATTGTCATTATGTCACGTTACGTTACGTAACGAAATATGCTCAATGATTATTATGATTCGTAGAAGTGAGGTAGGTACCTATATGATTATAGCTGAAATTTGGCTATATGATTATTATGATTTGGCTGGTAGCCTCCTTAGGACGTGAACAATAAGGTGCAGAGGGTTTTGATCAACTGAGTGGCTCCTGAAGCTAACTTCTTTCCTATCAACTGTGGAAAGCTGAAATTTGGCTGGTAGCCTCCTTAGGACATGAACAATAAGGTGTACAGGGTCTTGATCAGCAGAGTGGCTACTGAAGCTAAAAATATGAGTTTAATTTTTGTTTTCTTTATATTGAAAAAAATGTAATTCACAGAGGAAGACAAGATTGCTAGAAGATGGAAGGGAAGAAGGAGGGAGGGGAAAGACATGAAATGTCCCAATGCGTTGCAGACTTGTATGCAAGAATTTCTGATGATTTTTATCATCAAACTGCTCTAGTTAGAACGGATTGAGATATCTCCAATCCGATTTCACCATCGTGTGATAGTTCACAAAACCTATATAAAAGAGAGTCACCTACTTGGGGGTTTTCGGGTCATTTTCCCTCATTTGAAATGCCCCAAATCTCACCTTTGAGTGAGGCGATTGTGCCCATCTTCAAACTTAGCCTTTTGAAAGCTTAGATAGATTTTTTGTGCAAATTTGAGCTTTCTCTTTCAATTCTATAGAGAGTTACCGTCTTAGAATGCTTTGAGACGGATTTTGGTGCCAACATTTTTTGAAAATATTTTTGACCGAGAACAATAGTTTTTTTTTTTTTTCATCGAAAACTCGCTAATACTACAGCAGTTGAAAGAATTTTCAATATTTCTTTTTTTCACGTTAGGTAGCAAGCACACAGATGGAATTTTCTCAGTGAGTGAATGGTAAACCAAACCGATGTTCTCGGAGCCAAAACATCGATATATCGATCATCGATGTCGAAGAGATCACCACAAAATGACCGATAATGGCAACAAAAAATCGATTTTTTTGAAAAATCGATTTTTACTGTTTAAAAAATCGATTTTTTAAGATCGATTTTTTAAAGGCGATTTTTATTTAAAATCGATTTTTTAACCGAAAAAATCGATTTTTACCTGTTTAAAATGCGTTTTTGTTATATTACAATGAAAATAATACATTAAAATATTATCCAGTGTGGAGAATCTAAAATAACGATCCGTATTTACTCCGGTGGTCAGTATTCAGTAACGATGTGAGTTCTACTGATTCTACACAGTCACCATTTTACCACAGATCGAAATAGACGGCACTACCTTCACAACAACTCGATCTCGTTCGAATCGAATCGTCGAGGTCTCTCCACTCTCTACCTCCTTCCCTTCCTCCGGCTTCAGAGAATCGAGAAGAGAGATACAGAGAAGTGGAAGTCATCGCCCTGCCTAGACAGTATTCCTTTGTTAAACAACAACAACAACAAAATTAAAAAATTATAAACTACTATTTTAGACAAATTATACTGATCATACCACTCAGCAGAAGAACAAAAACAATCATCAGTTCAAATCAGCTGATTAACCATGTCAGTCAACACTAGTTACAAAATTGTAACTCTACTCTACTCAGTACCAGTACTAGTACCCTTGCAGAATTGTAAAATTGTAGATGTAGATTGTAAATTACAATTTTACCGGATTAGTCCGTATTTGTAAACTTGAACTTTTAAGTTACAGGCCCCATATATTGTTTTATACCGTGTTATACTGGTATATCTCATAGATTTAAAAAAATCGATTTTTTGGTCTCGATTTTTATTTGAAATCGATTTTTTGGTCTCGATTTTTATTTGAAATCGATTTTATTCTTTCGATACATCGATTTTTTGAAAAATCGATTTTTTGATAAGTGTTGCCATAGACATATGCACATATACTGCTGTCATTTGTCATATTAAATGATTTCAATTCTGTTTTTTTTAATTTTCTTAATTATAAGTCCATGTTACAGTTATGAAGGCGCCATACTGTCCGTCCAACTTGGCATACGTTTTCCAGATGTCTATGTCTAAAGAATAGCGTTGATAATATAAAGCATCAAAATTGAACATACCAAGAAAATAAATACTTAGATAGGTATAGCTAACAGGTATAGTTACCTTGAAAAGGGATGAACACCAAAAGGAAGCCAAGACCAATAAACGACGCAGGCCCAACCAGTTGGTAGGCTAAGTAGCCAATAATTATAGTTTGTACTGGGCCGATCCAAATGTTGTGGATCAGCATGAAGGTGACATCGAACCTGTTCACGTCATTCGACATCAAATTCACGATTTGTCCAACCGTAGTTTGTCCCAAGGCAGTTCTACTAAGCCGTAGGGCCTGCAAATAGTGTGTAAATACAAAAGTTAATCAATATGTTTTTTTTTATGAAGGAAACTCGTGTTTTAAGGAGAATCTGCGGAAAAAAGGAAACATCTCCCTGATACATGAGAATCAGGCATGGGTATAAAGGAATATTGTTTTGTTAAAGTTGGTTTGTAGGAACCCCTCCCAAAGTATGAAAGTCAAGCACCTGTAGATGCATGTAGATATACATTTATAATTAAGTTTATGAAATTTTACAGAAATAAAAAGGAAAAGGCTTTGTATATTTCGAATTAGTCTTTGCCAAAATTAGAGGAAGAAAGAGTGTTTTTGAGTATTCGCTGAAACTGAGCTTGTAACCCAAGTTTCTCGGTAGTTATGTTGCAATTACTTCTAGGTTGAGTCCACGAAGCCAATTTGAACACAGTGCTCATCTTTGGGATCGTTCAGAATGTTGAAGTAGCCAGTCATCGGTTTGTCATCTTCTTCAAGATTTTGATTCAGTAGCATCCCTTGAAGTCGACTGCTTGATTAAGCGTTCTTGCATGAAGCTTTATTGGTCGTTGCTGGGACAGACTCAAGGAAGCTCTGTGGTTATCCATCCTGTGATGGATTTGGACAGTTCGCGATTCGTGGTTCTTGAAACTGCTACCCTTGTGTATAACAGTGACGCCTTCCACCATCTTGGACATCCTCCGGGTGGTGCAGGCATAATTTGCCTCAGCCCTTTGAAGGAGGAATTATGTTCTATGTGGGAGGGGAACTGATCCTATATCATAGACTTCCCCTAACACTGCCCCATAGGAAAACGCTGCAAATTCTTTCACTGGGGTTTATTATTCAATTGGCTTGCGTTCATAATTTGAATTTCTACTAAGCTTTGAAGTGCGCGCGGTTCACAAGATAGAGCGATTATTGAATTTCAGGAGATATGCATGGAGCACGTAAATCTGTTCTCAACCAAAATACCTATTTGGATTGATCAGTTGTTCATATTTGTGTGCCTCCTGAAATTCAATAATCGCTCTATCCTGTGAAACGCGGACACTCCAAAACTTAGTAGAAATTCAAATTATGAACGCAAGCCAATTGAATAATAAACCCCAGTGAAAGAATTTGCAGGTTTTTTATTGAACCTCAATAACCCCCCCACAATAAAGACATCCATAATTTATCAAGTCCTTTAGCGCTCGTATTGCGTTAAAACTTCCCCAAACCCAAATTTAGACGATGTAGCCAAAGGTAGACTGATCTAAAGGAGGCACACAAATATCATCAACTGATCAATCCAAATAGGTATTTTGGTTGAGAACAGATTTACGTGCTCTATGCATATCTCCTGAAATTCAATAATCGCTCTATCACCTGTGAAACACGCACACTCCGAAGCTTAGTACAGATTCAAATCATGAACGCAAGCCAATTGAATAATAAACCCGAGTGAAAGACTACTTATTCACCCCAGTAATAATATTGAATAATAATCCCCAGTAATAATATTTACCTATATATTATCAGCGTTTCATACATATAAGAATGCTTCAACCCGTGTATCGCCCAGAGTTGTTAGGAAAGTAATTCGATTACCCATTACAAATTCCAATTACTTTTGAAGACAGGTAATCGCGATTACCATTCCAATTACTGTAATGGTAATCGAAAAAACGATTCCTTTTTCCGATTACAAGTAATGGTAATCGAAAAACCGATTACGATTACTTGTAATCGGAAAAAGTAATCGTCATTCATTACCTACCATTACAGTAATCGGAATGGAGTACTGGTAATTCGATTACTTTTTTTAATTCGATTACTTTTTTTAATCCGATTACTCCATTGGTAGAATGCAAATTTGATGCCACAATGATAGATGAAACAATGTTATCTATTTAATACTTGTTATTTGCTTTACTTGCTATGCATTATAGGTACATCGATTGTAAAAGTGTAAAAGTCCGTGAGTTGAAATTTTTCGAAAATAGAGTCATGACATATCCTGGTAAATTCTCCTGCAAAATTTTTATTTTTCGTTATTTTCTGTAAAAAGTGTTTTTCCTTCTAAATCGACTTGTTTTTTGTAAGAAATTAATTAAACTCGGAATTAATGAAAAGTAATCGGAATGACGATTACTTTTTCCGATTACAAGTAATCGTAATCGTTTTTCGATTACCATTATTTGTAATCGGAAAAAGTAATCGGTATTTCGATTACCATTACTTGTAATCGGAAAAAGTAATCGTTTTAACGATTACCATTACAGTAATTGGAATGGTAATCGCGATTACTTCTGGAGTAATTTCAACCCCAAAACTTCGGATTTTCAATCTCCTTTTTACTGAAATTGTTACTAGCCAAATATACGTCATTACAATGAAAGTAATCGGAAAATTATTCATTACTCAAAGTAATGATTACATCTCAACTCTGGTATCGTCTATAAACTACAAGATCCACAGCAAATGTCACCATAAATCGGGCCATACATCGAGAATGGTTTGACCTACGGACGGGGGGAAGGGCTCATTCTATTCCTCATGGTATGTTCTTCAAATAGAGAAAAATTTAGGCAGCTTCGACTTGTTTTGAGGTTTTTAGGGATTTTACGCAACTTAGACAGCCCTTAAAGGGCACTTAAATTGAGTGAGAGAGCTGGCTCAAGAATTGGGGCGTCCTCGGACCAAGATGGATTTTTCCTGAAAATTTCAGATCTTTTGCTCCAGCCGTTTGGGAGATATCGTGCGTACAACGTATGGCGGACGGACGGAAAAATTTGTATTGCAGATTCGGATTCTACACCCTTTGAAACGTAAACCATGAAATTTTCAGGGGGGGTTAGATTTTTTTTCCAGAGCGATTACAATGGTTTATTATTGAATAATAAACCAAAATGCCTTTTACCCCTTGAATATTGTAATTTTCCCGAACATGGATAACCGTGACGCCTTCCAGCGTAGAGATTCCCTCTTGGTGTCGCTGGCACTAATTGCCTCATCCCCTGGAAGAGGCCTCTAGTCCATTCCATCACCTCCACCACTATCCAATTCAGTTGGGATGCCCTCCTCACATAGAAGCTCTAATGTTCGAGTTAGGGGTGTTCGGAGCCCAACCAGCCCTCAAATCACACTTGGAATCGTTTGAAGTCGCAAATCTTCTGTGAATCACCGTGTTCACCACCCCTGCCTCCTCCCCGTTCATATGGACATCTCATGCCCATCCTTGTACTTCATCTGCTCATCTTCATCGGCTTGTTTTGTACTTGTGAATTGTTAACGTCACAACCTGTATTTCATCAGATCACGTCATTTTGAAAAAGAGTAAGCATTTCTTTCTGTTTCAGCGACGAGGATTTGGCTACATTCATCTCTCATCTTTGGCGACACCGCACACGTGAGTCAGCACACTTTCTTTACCTAATACCTTTATATATTTTCCGACTCTTCAGGACAAGTTCCTGAGGGGGTTGGAGGGCTGGGCTGACCGAACTATATTTCATTTATGGACAAGTGGGATAGTTTGCAAAGGAATCGGTATCTAGCCCAATGTTTCAAACGGTTCATTTTAAGAATGATGTAATGAATGAATTGGCCTAACGACTAGCGTTCCTTATACAATATTATATACACCACTAACAGTGGTACGGAATACTTCCACCAACAAGTTCTAACTCCAATCACAACTTAAAGAGTTTAGGGTTCTGCAAGTGCACTAACTGATTGAGCAAACTATCATAGAGACTTTTAGGGATACGCAAGAAGACTATTGATGGTAAGTGGCAAGAGTACGCGAGCAAGCGATGACTCTGTTATTGAACGGTCTTCTAAAGAAACTAAGGGAAATTATCTAGTGTAATTTCATTAAAAAAAAGAAAAAAACATTTATTGATCATTATATCGCCGGGTTGGGAAAACAATGACGTAACTGCAAAAGTGCGTCAAAACGACTTAAGGATACCAAAATGTTCAGGAAATGGTAGCGCACCCGGTAAAATTATGACCCCGTACAATTCGATAACCTGCTGGCCGGAGGGGAGATGCGTCATTGTTTCATTACCAGCTGTTTTTCAAATGTTTCCGGAAAAACAACGGCTCATCTGTTAGTAGTGCCACTGTCTTTAACCAGTGAAGTGACGTGTTCGCGAGAACAACGACGCAACTGTCAAAAAATGGATCAACAACGCCGTAAGTGTATTTTACGTCTTTGTTATGTTAATAGTTTTTGTTTCTATGCAGCGAAATTTCAGAATAACAATGACGTAAGTGTACATTGAGTCAATGTTCATCGAGAAGTTTCCGAAAGTTCGAGACCGAACTGCTCGTTGAGGCATTATTCAACCAGATTATGGCATCAACATGACAAACATTGTGCGGCGTAACTGCTGAGGTAAACCGTAGACCGTTTTGAGTTTTATTTCAGCGGACCTGCTGCTGGTCTCATTCAATTTAACGAGCGGGCCCGGCCTTCCACTGTGTTGGGGGAGGGGGCGCTAATTCTTCAAAATTCCGATTTCAATTCCCTCTTTTTAAATTTTTTATTTTTTTACAGAACAAAGAATGAATGGACGATCTGAGAAGATTGTAAAACTAGCGCAAAAAGGTCTGGAGGAAGAAAATGGTAAAATACATCCAATTAGTCTCCCAACTATTGCTACGGCTGAAATCTCCGCTCAGCATTGCCTTGAACGAGAACCACTCAGCAACGGTCAACCAGTTTCACAACCTAATGAGGCGCTGAGCCGTGATGAAAAAAGTCTGGACAAGGAGAAGGCCAAGAGGAAGGAGATTATTTTGGCAGTGTACGACCTACAGGCTGTCATGACTGTGCCTATGGGCCAGTCTTCAGCATTCTTCTACAAGTCGAAGCTGAACTGCTACAATTTCACAGTATGTTGCCGTATTCGTTAAATTTATTGTGAAGTTAGTAATCTCAAACTATAATTATACCTCTTTTCTTATTCTTTGTTGCAGGTTACCGATATTGCAAGTGACAGCACTAATTGTTTTTTTTGGCATGAGGGTATTGGTCACCGTGGAGCGGTGGAAATCGGAAGTTGTGTCCTACGGTACCTTGAAGAAATATCCACTAAATTCCCTGGAGCAGAAGTTGTATTTTACTCCGATAACTGTGGAGGACAGCAAAAGAACAAGTAAGGAGATCTCCTATTCTTCCTGATTCCTGGTGAACGTTATGATTGATACTATTTTATTATGCATTATGTATGAATATTATTAAATAATTTTTATTTTAATTCTTATGTTCCCTGACTGACGATCTTTGAATTTCCAGGTTCCTTATTGCCATGTACCTGTACGCGGTTCAACGTTTGGACATCCGATCAATCACCCACAAATACCTGATTCGTGGCCACACCCAAAATGAAGGCGATGCCGTTCACAGCATAATTGAAAAATCGGTGACGCGAGCCAAGAAAAGTGGCCCGATTTATGTTCCCGAACAATACGTTACATTGATCCGAAACGCTAAGAAGAAGGGGGAACCTCTGAAAGTTCAAGAGATGACTTTTTCTGATTTCAAGGACTTGAAGGCTTTGCACAGCGATATGGGTCTCAACATCATGAACAAGGATACAAATGGGGAATATTTCAAGCTATCGGAAGTGAAACTTTTGCGGTTTGAAAAAGGCAGTGACGTGTTTTCATTCAAGACGAGTTATAAACAAGCAGAATGGAGCAAAATTGACCTCTATCCAAAAACGAGACGTGCAAAGAACAGCACCAAAACTGCCGATCTATGCCTGAAATCTGCCTACTCGACTAAAATTCAACTGTCGGACAATAAAATTCGAGATTTGAACTCTCTAATCAATACTAACATTATTACTGCATTTTATAAAAGTTTTTATGACTCTCTGAATTGAGGGAATCTTGAAATTTTGGGTTCCAATTACCAAGTTCCAATTCCCTACTATGTACCTAATGTTCCAGTTACCTACTATGTACATTTTTCACCCTTAATTTCCTACAATATTATCATGTTCCAAAAAATGTATTCAAGAAATGTATTATAATATTAATTTAATGGATTAGTTGCTGTTGATTTTCGTTCAAAAGTTTCTTGGATAATGCGTACCTATTTTATGCAGATATGTCACTGTTCTTCCAAAGTAAGTGACTCAATTTAGGGGTTGATTTTGGAAGAACAACGACATATTTGCATAAAATTAGGGGTGGGGAGGTTAAAGAGATGAATTTCACCCCGAAAAACCTTTTACCCCCTAGCGAACACCTGTGGCCAAAAAATGTTCGAATACGAGTGCCGAGGGTGCACGCAATTGACCGTCACAGCGATTTTTGCGAAATAATTTTGGTTTTTCGCTTCTCCTGAAAAATTTGGGTTTTTGCAGTTACGTCATTCGAAGTGGTATGCCAGAAGTAGAAATTGAGTCGCCGAAAGTTTGAATTGAGATGCCAAAAATATTAGAATTGATTCGTGCCAAAGGTTCAAATTAATTTGCCAAAATCTTCAATTTGATAGTATGCCAAAAATTCAAATTGATTTTGCCAAACTAATCTGATTTCCTTTTTTTCCTAACTATATATATGTATGTAGGTATGTAAGTACGTTGTGTGTGCGTGTGTGTGTGTGTGTGTATGATTTTATTCTTCCGGTAGCCAAATTGCTGCTCCGTCCTCCAGTCCTAGTCCTCGTACGTGTTTCCTAGGGCCCCTTAGCCTCATGGAAACTGCTCGGTGAACCGAGAATTGAGTTTTCGCTCGTGCCCACATCATCACCTGGGAGTAGGATTTCGACCACTTGTTGGCGAGGCGTAAGGAAACGTTCTTGAGGAAGGCTTCGTATTCTTTATGTAATGCGCCATCGCATGAAACGACGAGTGGCGTGAAAGACCCTCTCAGGTCTTCAGCGACTCTGTCGTATTTTGCGTGTTTGGCTTGGGCTGCATGCCGGGAGACGGTAGGCCAATCCATGGAGGAGTAAGCGACTGCGTCAGCGTTCATAACGCGGGTATCGAAAAACGCAGGTCTCTCACGGTCCCACACGCCATGGACCTCCATATCCGCTACCAAGCTGGGGCTGCTGTCTGCACTGTCACGTAAAACTGGTTCTGTGACCACGCCGTTCCATAAAGGCTCGCTATTTTTGCGCATTCATCTCGGACGACCAGACCGCTTGAAGATGCATGTACAGATTCTTCTACGTTTAGTTTATCGTTCTCTGATAAGATTAAGTCAAATATAGTTGTTATTACGGACTTTTTGTATCATAGAAGATTTTGCTACTCTCGTACAGATAGATAGTGCTGATATACGCGATATGTATGAATAATCAGTGACTCTACCCCTCAGCACAATCTACCCTTTTAGAGGGGAGTAGCATTTCTGTATGTTTGATTTCTTAGAATGTAGTTCAAAAAACAATTAAAAGCAATTAAAAACAAAAAAAATTGAAAATAATGTTCAGATGCATCTGAAATGGTTTTGGATCTTGAAGGATTTTTCAGTATTTAGGTCATAACCTCTTGGAAACTACCCTTGACTCGTAATCGAGGCCCACAGGTAACGGGGTCGTACCATGGCGTTAAGCGCCGCTATTGGTTACCTCATTGTCCGTTAATCCTGAAACCATATCTATTTCTGAAAACCCCGTTCCTATGTGAAAATATTTATTAAAGCCTTTAATGGACTCCAAATTCCCCAAGCTGCTTTGCGCCGTTGGTTTTTCCCAAGCCACAACTTTTTCTGGCAAACGGTCAGTCACCTGTGGTCTCCCCCCTAGCACCCTGGGGTTTCCTGGGGTAGTTGTAACCCCGCCCCTGATTGGTTTTTAGTATCCTCCTCTCTCTGCTCCCCGCGATTCCCCTCTCTAAATTTTCTTCACTTCTCCTCCAAACAAAATTTTCCCGTTTTTGGTTAACAGAATCTGGAGTCATTTCTCTCCCGGCTCTTACACTCTTGTTAACTTGGCTCTCCTGGGACTTCCCCAATATTGGCTGGGATCCCTATATAGTTATCAAAGTGACTTCATTTTCCTAACTAAGTAGTGGCAAAGCAGCACATTTTGTCCTGCCTCAACTTTGGCAGAAGCGCCCTAAGGTTTTATTCTACAACACCTTTATTTATTTGATTGGTTCACTGTATCGACGAATACGAATTGAATTACGTATTTCCATACTCGTTCATTGAGCATGTACGCATTCATTTGAAATGCAGCCTCCATCAGTTAACTGCACAACCGTTTACATCTTCCTCGGGTTCACCTTAACAAATAATTTATGGAGCAGGCTCACTCTTCTGATAGCAACGGGAATAGTCACAGCCTTGAATTATAAACCACAAAGCGCTGTGAATAGAAACGGACTTTGATAAATTATTGCGTTGCGGCTCTAAGCTACGGCTTCTAAATTTAGACTGCGCCTCTTACTTTTCGATAAATCATGGAACACATGGCTATCCTCAGCCTCATTCCCAAATGTTGGATACACAACATGTACGGGTGGAGGACGGCGACGACAACCAAACTGCACGATAGGATCCCAGCGGCGTACAACATCGCATCCTCCTCTGTCATGGTGGAGTCGTCTTCGAAGTACCTGATGAGCCCTTGGAGCATCAACGGTTGAAGTATCCTGAAAATTACGAAGTACCATTATCGGTTTACATTTTATGAATTGGCCTGTATGTTTGGTGGAACGAAAACCATTTCCTAACTGTCAAATTCAGGATTGAGAGTGAGGGTACCTTTTCAAACAATTCGGCTTTTAAATAGTTTCAAAATGAAAAAAGATGCGATTTTCGAATGAAGTAAAACAAAAAAACCTCTGCCAAGTGGGTGTGTCACATAGCTTCCTCGTATCCATAACATGACTGTATAGATCATTGAAAATTATTATAGACCAAAGAACTTCGTTCAATTAGGCGAAGTAAACATTGAATTAGGGTAAATTTATTGTTATGCAGGAGCATAACTTTAGAAAATAAAGGTAGGCATGTTCAACTATTGAACAAACTATAAAATATACCTAATAACTCCGAACAATCCCTGAAATTTTCATCAAAATCGGTCAAGAACTCCCGGAGTTATGCTTGTGGCAAAGATTTCACGTTTGCCCATGCGCAGAGGCTACTATTGATCCGGGGGTCATGAAACTTATAGGGGACCATCTGCACATCAAACCAAACAATCCCTGAAAATTTCATCGAAATCGGTCAAGAACTCCTGGAGTTATGCGCGTAACAAGGATTTCACGTTTGCGCATGCGCAGAGGCTACTATTGATCCGGGGGTCATGAAATCTATAGGGGACCATCTACACCCCCACCCGCACAATCCCTGAAAATTTCATCAAAATCGGACTATAACTTCGTGTAGTTTTGCCCCAAACAAGGATTTGCTGACAGACAGACACTTGTACACGGAACCAAAATTGCTCAGAAAGGTCTAAAACGCAAAATGCGAGTGGAATTTTTGATTTTGGAGACAAAAAAATTTTCACATTCCGAAAGTGAAAACAATGCTTCTGCTACCTTGGTAGACTCGGAAGCAAAAAAGTATTGGTACGAATGAACTTTTATGCAAATTGGAAAGAACTTCCATGGCTTAAAAAGGTGAATATTCTCTTGAACCAATGTACACCAAATTGAATAGGTTCACCAAAAGAATGTCACGAAGACATTTGTAGAAGAAAGTTGGTAATTAACTGAGTGTGCATTCGAGAAAATGGTGTCCCTATACTCGTACTCTGAGGCCTCCATGGCCGTCGCCAGAAAAGTACTGATCCCGCAATCCTCATGTTTGTAGACCTCCGATAGTTGCTATTGTGAGTAGGACGAGTCTTGATCGATCCCATTCGGATGAACTCCAGTTTCCTTATGTAGACATCGTGTTCCACTTTTTTTTAAATGAATGGCTGTTGCATTCGTGATTTCCAGTCAGAAAAATTATATCTAGTCTTGAACCTAGACATCCTTGAAAATGGAATCCTGGTTTGTAATGTGCCTTCAAATTCGGGTGGAATAAACAGAATTTTATATATCCGTTCTCCTGATTGGTAAATAAAATGTAAAAAGCGCTTACGCACGAGTCCGCAACACATTGAGACATTTTCATGAAGGGCGTATGCTTATAAAGCATACTGAGATAACAGAGACAAGGAGTAGTGATAATGGAAGTTCAAATTTTAACCAAGGAAGATATTTATTTTAAATATATTTGTGAATAGTTTTCCCGACGATTTTATCATTTAGACTAGTTCAATGGCCCTGCTACGGAGGTTAAAAAGAAATAGGCGAATAACACAATGAGGGAGTATAATAACAATATGCAAAGTCAAAAAATCGTATATCCCAAATCCTGGAGGAGGGGACCACGATGCTTGCCCTGGGAGACGCTTCCCCCCTAGGACCCTCTGACATTGACTGTGGGGGGGGGGGGTAGAATTTTACCCTCCCAGCGTTACCATCCCCTGAAAAGCGGATATACTCTGATATGTTTGTCTTTATATAGTGTGATGATTAACAGGAGTACAATCCAGTTCTTAGCGACCGTACCGACCCAACAGTCCCCCCCCCCGCGCTCAACACTCCTTCAACTAACCTTCGGGTGGGCTCCTTCCGCCCTTTGTTATCCCGGCATCACCACTTTTCCGTCCTCCCGAGGGGGTCATTCGTGTACCTGCTAACCCCCCTCCTCCCCAGCTGTAGCTTTCATCTCTGTTTACTAGCTCCCCTCCTCTGAGCTAGAATCCCATATTTTCCCATATTTGTAGGTTGCATAGGCAATTTTTCATCTTCAGTACTTAAATGAGTAAAATTAATCATTTAAATGATCTGGCTGTAGAACCATGGAGGTCTACTGTCCCGTTTTGGTTTATTATTCAATAATAAACGATTGTAATCGCTCTGGAATTCAAAATAATTCTAAAAAAAATTGCCCCCCCCCTGAAAATTTCATGGTTTACGTTTCAAAGGGTGTAGAATCCGAATCTGCAATAAAAAATTTTCCGTCCGTCCGCCGTAGTACGCACGATATCTCCGAAACGGCTGGAGCAAAAAATCTGAAATTTTCAGGAAAAATCCATCTTGGTCCGACGACGCCCCAATTCTTGAGCCAGCTCCCTCACTCAATTTAAAGTGCCCTTTAAGGGCTGTAAAAGTTTTGTAAAATCCCTGAAAACCTCAAAACTAGTCGAATCGGCCTAAATATTTTCCTATTTGAAGAACATACCATTAGGAATCGAATGAGCCCTTCCCCACGTCCGTAGTTCAAACCATTCCCGATGTATGGCCGATTTATGGTGCCAACATTTGCGTTTTTTCGTTTATTATTGTTTGTTTGTAACCTAGTGATGTCCGGCCGATAGCGTCGAGTTGTAGTGAATGTGGATACTGGAGTGATAGCCGATGTGAATACTTGTAGTGTAGTTAGTAGCCGATACACGGGTTGAAGCATTCTGATAATATATACTAGGTAAATATTATTCAATATTATTACAGGGGTTTATTATTCAATATTATTACTAGGGTAAATAAGTATTCTTTCACTGGGGTTTATTATTAAATTGGCTTGCGTTCGTGATTTGAATCTGTACTAAGCTTCGGAGTGTGCGTGTTTTACAGGTGATAGAGCGATTAACGAATTTCAGGAGATATGCATAGACCACGTAAATCGGTTCTCATCCAAAACACCTATTTGGATTGATCAGTTGATGACATTTGTGTGCCCCCTCTACATCTGTCTACCTTTATCTACATCGTTTAAATTTGGGTTTGGGGAAGTTTTAACGCAATACGAGTGCCAAAGGACTTGATAAATTATAGATGTTTTTATTGAGGGGGAGTATTGAGGTTCAATAAAAAAACGCTGCAAATTCTTTCACTGGGGTTTATTATTAAATCGGCTTGCGTTCATGATTTGAATTTCTACTAAGCTTTGGAGTCTGCGTGTTTCAAGGATAGGGCGATTATTGAATTTCAGGAGGCACACAAATATGATCAACTGATCAATCCAAATAGGTATTTTGGTCGAGAACAGATTCACGTGCTCCATATATATCTCCTGAAATTCAATAATCGCCCTATCCTGTGAAACATTTTCCAGACTCCAAAGCTTAGTAGAAATTCAAATCATGAACGCAAGCCGATTGAATAATAAACCCCAGTGAAAGAATTTGCAGCGTTTTTTGTTAATGTTTGTGTTAGTGTACCTAAGGCGTCCGTAACGCACAGCTGACACAATTTTCGTGTAAAACTTTGGTGACGATTTTTTGACATTTTCATGTCTTTGCTTTGGCACATAAACTGAAAAATCGTCACGAGAACTTGCTCACGCGATACCGATAATAAAACATTTTGTTTTGGTTTATTATCCCGGCAGCAGAAGTGTAACAACAACGCTATTGGGGTAGGTGATGTAGCCTGGCTTGAATTCAATAAAGTACCCACGGATGGGCGGTTTCGCAATAAAATAGACATATGCTGGTTGAATGGTCTGATACGGATATGTTTTTAAAACTAGATCGAGTTTGTTTATGTGCCACAGCAAAGACATGAAAATGTCAAAATTACACGTTTCTGGTGTGTACGGAGACATTTTTAACCCTCAGGTTAGCCCACAATACTTCACAATACTTGATTTCTACATACTTGTTTTGAGGCAAAGTGCGTTACCCAGTTGAATAAATCATTTGTTAAACAATTAATTACGATTTTGCCGGTTCAAAGTGATGGTATTGTTGGTCTATGACGAGGTTGAAGGAACTCCAATACGTCAGGACGCCTCATCGATTGAGCTTTATCTCAAGGTTAAAGTGAACAACCTACATCCATCAATTTATTTTAAGAGGAACCGTTTATTCGATATTCTTTTGCATTGACTGATCCAATGATGAAGCTAGATAATTTGATAATGTTTTGGTCAAACATCCGTTTAAAAAAATTACATTTGGTCACGCACTTGACACATTAATCATTAAAAATTATCGTTAAGTCAGCGGCCCGTCGATAAATGTTCCCAGGGTAACAATTAAAAAGTAGTGTATCAACTTGTTTTCTATTTCTAAATCATCGAATATTTTTGAATTATGAACAGATCAGGGAACAAGGAGATGATGATGGGGTTCAGGGTTTGAAGATTATGGTTGGAAACATTGATTTGATGACATTAGCTCCACTCAGACCAACATCTAGGATTACCTATCGCCGCGAGCCCAAGCTACTGTACCCAGCTGTATTACCTATACCTGAAGCTTAATTTAAAGATTTAAAAAAAACTATGCAATATCTTTGAGATACCGAGAAAATGTCAAGATGATCGCCTCTCCGTCACCCTCTTTCTGCTCTTACAACTTACACCCTTGCAGAAATGGACAATGGGGATTCATGCAGGCCTGACAACAACGAGCCAATGAGTGACAACGATAACTGATTTTACCATGAAAAAACTCCCCATTCACTATGAACAGAAAATGAAACTACTTTACGATTTTTCTTGAAATTCGAAGTTGATAATTCGGGAATGAGATTGTAACTGGTAAAAAGGGGAAGGTTTTCTCCTGTTCGTAGCAACAGCTTAAGGGCGAATGTGTGCAGAAAAAGTAGGTTTTCTGTAGGGGTGTGTCGATACCGGTCTTTTGTGGTATCATTACTCAACGTTCCCGGTCCGCGTCTGTCACTGTTCCGTTTCCATAACATGTCCATCTCGGTCATCTGCGCTTCTGTTCCCTTGTCAATACCGATCTAATTTCCCGAGAAATGTTGAATTTTTGAAGGAAATAATATTGTTTTCGGATAGAAAGTGAAAATATAATGGAACTTTCAAATAAAAACTATACATGCCGTTAAATAAAATACCTCTAAAATTTCAGCTACAGATTTGACTAAAATCACTTCGTACGTAGGTAACTGACGGATTCAATAAAATCATTATATTTCCCGTTGCATTCAAATATGGAGTGAATAAACAGTTTTATAAAATTCGTAGAACACAGTGCCATGTGAAAACCTGTTCTTAAAAAACTGTTAAAATGTTCGTAACAAATATTCACGTTTGCCAACCAAAGAATGTGTAGGACTGTTGTTCTGTTAAACGTTGATGGTTGAAAGATAGATGTAAATACCACCTGCGACACGGGTTGAATTGAGAAAAATATTCGGATCGGTCGTGGGTTGGAGCGGATAGGGACGGATCGGGAGCTGTCTCGGGAACGTTGTACTTCGCAGTTCCTCTTATCGGTCCAGCTGTAGCGGTAACGTGGCGTACAGTCACCGGTTCCGTTACCGGTACAGTGCGAGATTACGTTTCCAGTTCCACTGTCTACCTGTACCACTGACACATCCGAGTGGAATTAGTTTTCTTCAGGAACAAGTTTGTTAGTATTTACGTTAGCAGAAACCCAAAAATATACTAAAGTTCTAAAAGTTACGACCGATCCGGAAATAACAATTGGCAGTCGGAAACAATATTCATTTTTCGATCTAGACAAGATTTTCCAAAACCAACACATTGATAGATTCCCTCATTTACTCCCCAGCCGATGATTCTACATTGATAATTGAGATACGAACGACACTAATGTCGAGCGGATAGCCAAAATCCCTGGAGGCAAGGAATACATGCGAAGCGTCCTCAACTGCCCCAAGCGATATAATTAGGGTATAATTAGCGATATAATTAGCCCTATTCAATAAATCTAATAAAACTTAGAGGACTCACTTCATGACTACGTCAATGAGGAATATGAAAAACGCAGTAATAGCTAATTTCTTCCAGGTCGCTTTGACAATCACTCTGAGTAAACTGGGTTCCCTCTTGGCTTTTTTACTGGCCTCCACTTCGTTGAACCACATCCTGCAATCAAACACAAATAAATGAGCATTTCACGTGGACGATTAATAAAAATTAATGACTTTATGTGTTAACGGACCGATCCACCATGGAGGATCAATTGATTCACATTTTATGGGTAATTCTCAGTATTAAGGCAATTTTCGGAAATATGCGAGGGCTCAAAACTTCAAAGTATAAATTTGTTCTTCAGATGAAAACTATAAATTGTGAGTAGTTTTTCGAGGTGAATACTAATTTTCAACCCTAAATTGAGAAGTTTAAATTTTGACACATCACGGCACTGATACTGCTGCCATGGGACTGACTCAATTACGCTCAAATCTACTAAAATCGGATGATCGAACAGCATCTCGAATGGTCCCGTTCGATTCTGGGAACTAATTTCTACTAATTTGTTTATTTTGCGTCCGTTTTTTATCATTTTAAGCGACTGTTTTCATATTGTTACGGGGATTAATTTTCGAGGTCTGGTTGAAAAATGTAAAAATAAGAGATTGAAACCTTCTTCAGTGATCAAGTGAAAAATATTGATAATCTGAGAGTTGAAAGTCAGCATAAATTACGTTTTTTTTTTCGCGAAATAAACAAATTTCGGTCATTATTTCGCAAAAATTGAGTCAAACCAAGAAACGGATTGCATCACGTGAATCAGCGTTAAAAAACTCTTAACCGAATCTGTTAACCGAAAAAACTTAATCCGAATGTGCAATGAAAAATTCCGGTTCCCATTTAAAATAAAAAACGCTGCAAATTCTTTCACTGGGGTTTATTATTCAATCGGCTTGCGTTCATGATTTATTTCACTAACAAATTATACAAATTGGAACGTGTTTGACAGGATAGGGCGATTATTGAATTTCAGGAGGCACACAAATATGATCAACTGACCAAATAGGTATTATGGTCGAGAACAGATTCACGTGCTCCATGTATATCTCCTGAAATTCAATAATCGCCCTATCCTGTCAAACACGCACACTCCAAAGCTTAGTAGAAATTCAAATCATGAACGCAAGCCGATTGAATAATAAACCCCAGTGAAAGAATTTGCAGCGTTTTGCTTCTGCTACCTTATATCATTTAAACTGCGCTCCATATTTGCAGTTCCCTTTATACTACCCAAAGTCTCTCTTGATTTCATATCAGACCTACATCAAATTAAAGGAAATGGGCTCACTCCCATATTCGAGTTGAGGGCGCTTGGAACGGCCAGATGGGAAACTGCCAGTTATCAAGAAGGCGATAACAGAACTCGAAAAACGCAAATCTTGGCCGCATTAATCATGCCATAAATCGGGAATGGTTTGACCTACAGACCTGGGAAGGGGCTCATTCGATTCCTCATGGAAAGTTCTACAAAACAAGTCCACATTTAGGCCGCCTTGATGTTTTTTGAGGTTTTTAGGGATTTTACAAAACTTTGACAACCCTTAAATGGCACTTCAATTTGAGTTAGAAAGCTGGCTAAAGAATTGGGGCGTTGTCGGACCAACATGGATTTTTCCTGAAAATTTCAGATGTTTTGGTCCAGCCGTTTGGGAGAAATCTTGCGTACGGAGTACGGCTTACGGCGTACGGCGGACGGACGGAAAATTTTTTATTGCAGATTTGGATTCCAGACAAGCTTTGAAACGTAAACCATGAAATTTTCAGGGGGGTTAGAAATTTTTTTTTTCGAGAAAACGATTACTATGGTTTATTATTGAATAATAAACCAAAAGTTAGTGTCACTTAGTTGCGGAGTTGCGTTGTCTTTGTTCCTCATTATTTATTTTAAAAACAAATTATACAAATTGTACGCATTCCCAAAAACAAATTATACAAATTGTACCCATTCCCAAGTACAAATTATATTGGGGGTAAAGCCATTCCCATTACCTATTTCAAATAAGGGAATTGTAATGTGAAGCACTATTACTTTCAGAGTTAATATCCGTCGTAATCGTCTATACTTCCTTGATTGTGTGCGAATAAAATTAGGAAAATCAAATTTTCCTGTTGTGAAAAGTAATTATCAAGTTATAACTCTGTTTCTAGATGATAACTCCCTACCCTGGATGAACGTTCCTTTTGCCCTGTTCGTTGGAACGGGCCCTTAGATGTATTTTTGATAGAACTATCCAGTGAAATAAAACTTACTTTTCCATTTCATCTCCGAGTTTATTGGAGACGTGAACGTCAAGCGGCTGGAACAGGTCATCTTCGTTGAGTTCCCTTTTGAACCCGGTCATAAAAAGGGGCAGTGTCCATCTGAAAATATTGCAAACAAAATTACTCTCAAATGAAAACAGTTCAACACTAGTTAAACACCACTTTTCCATTACATTCTTAAGTTTTGTCGCAAGTTCTTTTTGGTTTATTACTCAATAATAAACTTTTAGAGATTGGCGTTGTGAATCTTTTGAAACTGGATCCTTGCCTTGAATCATAGCGATTCTTGCTAAAAAAAAGTTAGTAGCGCTACTTGAAGGATTTTGAGGTGTATTTTCTGAATATTTAGTCCTATTTGGTGAAAAAACACCTTTATCCTCGTCTAAAAGCAGGTTGTAGTTACCGACGCTATACCGGGGAAAAACCACTTCACCAGAGAGTGAGGTCAGTGGGAGGAGTCTAAATTGGTAGCCTACCTACCTATTTGCAATTAAAATAATGAGAAAAAGCCACTGATGTCCTCTGTGACGCGCTATTCAGTTGGAACACATTTTGAAAAACTTACGCAAAGGTGCCCTGCGACAGGATGTTCGCCTGCGAGACTGGGTGAGGCTTCCTCTTCTTTTTTTCATTGTCTGACTCCATCGGGACATCAGCTTTCGGCAAAACGTCTCCACCTATCAACACGAGAAACAGAACTCAAGATTTTCTTCAAACCGATAGCACGCCCTCACTCGTAATCAAGGATGGAAAAACGCCTTTTAGAACAAAAGTTTTCGAAAAGTTTCTTCATCGAAATCAAAATCAAAGTTTTGAAGCGATCTGAAATGATTCCTGGATTTTATTTATATATTTGCATTTTCCTTCGTGTTCTTAACTGTGGTTTCCTTACAATTTATATAGGTACAGGGTTGAGCAGATAAGCCTGTTGTATTTTAAATCGTCAATGTTGGAAATATCGGGTTGAAATTAATTTTAAAATGTCAACTAACAATGAAAATTTATGACAAAAACGCTGCAAATTCTTTCACTGGGGTTTATTATTCAATTGGCTTGCGTTCATAATTTGAATTTCTACTAAGCTTTGGAGTGTGCGCGTTTCAAAGGATAGAGCAATTATTGAATTTAAGAAGGCACACAAATAATGATCAACTGATCAATCCAAATAGGTATTTTGGTTGAGAACACGTAAATTTTCTCAACGTGCCTCCATTGCATATCTCCTGAAATTCAATAATCGCTCTATCACCTGTGAAACACGCACACTCCAAAGATTAGTAAAAATTCAAATTATGAATGCAAGCCAAATTAATGAAATTGAATAATAAACTCCAGTGAAAGAATTTGCAGCGTTTATATTTTAGTTTTCGATTCTACGTTGAATTTGGAAGAGAAAATGAATCGTTGAAAACTTTTTTTTCGAGACTTCGTTTCGTTATTCCACTTTTTGCGAAAATGTCAACTGCTGCGTTTATTCCCAGAGATGTTGGACTTTCTGTTTACAGGGGGTCTATTTGAAACGTTGGTAATTTTAGTAAAATAAGAAGTGATTAAATTTTCAATTAATTTGCTTTCTATTAAATTTTCTATTCAATTTAATTAAAATTTAATTAAATTTTTTTCTATTAATTTTATATTAAATTTTTATTTTTTTATAGCATTAGCGAACTGAATTAAACGTGTAGCAAACTGAATTAAACCTTTCGCAATTAGAATTAAACTTTACCTCGATATCTGTATTTGCGAAAGGTTCAATTCTAATGCGAAAGGGTTAATTCTAATTGCGAAAGGTTTAATTTCAATTGCGAAAAGGTTAATTCAGTTTGCTAAAGGTTTAATTCAATTTGCTAAAGGTTTAATTCATTTTGTCAATGCTATAAAACATTTTTTCAACAACCAAAAGTTTAGGAAAACTTCATTTTCACAAATCGTAAGCGCTTCAACTATAATGTCAATCCTCCGATGATGGAAACTAAACTGGCTTCTGTTGATGGAAAATGTGATGCTGATTTTCAAAATGTTTCATCAACATTAGTATTTTTGCAGAAAAACCATCGATTGTCGGATTTTTACACCAAAATTTTCTTTGGGGGTAATGTCCCTGGAAAAGGCCGTTACGTCCCTCTGAGACGCTCTTTTTGGTTTATTATTCAATAATAAACCATTGTAATCGCTCTGGAAAAAAAAATTCTAACCCCCCTGAAAATTTCATGGTTTACGTTTCAAAGGGTGTAGAATCCGAATCTGCAATAAAAAATTTTCCGTCCGTCCGCCGTACGCCGTACGCACGATATCTCCGAAACGGCTGGAGCAAAAAATCTGAAATTTTCAGGAAAAATCCATCTTGGTCCGACGACGCCACAATTCTTGAGCCAGCTCCCTCACTCAATTTAAAGTGCCCTTTAAGGGCTGTAAAAGTTTTGTAAAATCCCTGAAAACTTCAAAACTAGTCGAATCGGCCTAAATATTTTCCTATTTGAAGAACATACCATTAGGAATCGAATGAGCCCTTCCCCACGTCCGTAGGTCATACCATTCCCGATGTATGGCCCGATTTATGGTGCCAACATTTGCGTTTTTTCGTTTATTATTGTTTGTTTGTAACATAGTGATGTCCGGCCGATAGCGTCGAGTTGTAGTGAATGTGGATACTGGAGTGATAGCCGATGTGAATACTTGTAGTGTAGTTAGAAGCCGATACACGGGTTGAAGCATTCTGATAATATATAGGTAAATATTATTCAACATTATTACTGGGGTTTATTATTCAATATTATTACTGGGGTAAATAAGTATTCTTTCACTGGGGTTTATTATTCAATTGGCTTGCATTCATGATTTGAATCTTACTAAGCTTCGGAGTGTGCGTGTTTTACAGGTGATAGAGCGATTATTGAATTTCAGGAGATATGCATAGACCACGTAAATCGGTTCTCATCCAAAACACCTATTTGGATTGATCAGTTGATGATATTTGTGTGCCCCCTCTACATCTGTCTACCTTTGGCTATATCGTTTAATTTTGGATTTGGGGAAGTTTTAACGCAATACGTGTGCCAAAGGACTTGATAAATTATAGATGTTTTTATTGTGGGGGGGTATTGAGGTTCAATAAAAAAACGCTGCAAATTCTTTCACTGGGGTTTATTATTCAATCTGCTTGCGTTCATGATTTGAATTTCTACTAAGCTTTGGAGGTGCGTGTTTCACAGGTGATAGAGCGATTATTGAATTTCAGGAGGCACACAAATATGATCAACTGATCAATCCAAATAGGTATTTTGGTCGAGAACAGATTTACGTGCTCCATTCATATCTCCTGAAATTCAATAGTCGCCCTATCCTGTGAAACACGCAGACTCCAAAGCTTAGAAATTCAAATCATGAACGCAAGCCGATTGAATAATGAACCCCAGTGAAAGAATTTGCAGCGTTTTTCATTTGAACTTTAGATTTTACACATTGTAAAACGTAAACCAACCGATTTTGGGGGGTTTAACGTTCCTTTTTCTTAGTCGATTAAAAGGGTTCATTAACAAAAGCAATAAATGGTTCATTACTGCAATATTGAACCGAAAGATGAATTGAACGATATATCTCACATCCTAGTTAGGGCAACGCAACGCCCCACGAACAGCAATAGGATTATCACTGATAAAACTAAAATTATGTCACTCAATTCACGCGATACTACAAAATCATTGAAGCGACCACCCGTGGAATGGATATTCTCGTTTTCGCGGAACCCGACACCGTATCACATGTTGAAGATCATATTCGTACCTGAAGATCGGGTAAATCCGGCAGAACTGGAAGGCACCGTATCCGCAATGAGACTGCAGAGAGAATTGAAATACAATTTAAATTGCCTTATCTGATATCACGTCCTACTACGATAAGGCGGCGCTAGGAAAGTAAACAGTTAGGTTCCTAATTATCTTCTTTTTTTTCCGAATTCGAGATAAATGCCGGTGGGATGACTCTCGAACAAACAACTGAATTTGCCGGGATTTCGCTTTTTATTGTAATTCCGGCCGAATCGTTTTCATTCAATTAGGTACGGAGAGTAGACGCCCTCGATCGACTCCTTTTCAATTACATAAAGAATATGAAGCCTTCCTCAAGAACGTTTTCTTACGCCTCTCCAACAAGTGGTCGAAATCTTAATCCCAGGTGATGATGTGGGCGCGAGTGAAAACTCAATTCTCAGTTCAACGAGCAGTTTCCATGAGGCTAAGGGGCCCGACGAAACACGTGCGAGGACTTGGACTGGAGGACGGAGCCACTTGTTCAGTGACTGAGCAACTTATGGTTTTACAGGGTAAGCATAATAGGGAGATCAAGAATTTCAGAAGAGGAGAGATTAAGAAGAAAACGAATTTTCGAGATTTATTTTGGTTTATTATTAAATAATAAACCATTGTAATAGCTCTGGAAAAAAAAATTTCTAACCCCGTAAATCGGGAATGGTTGGAGCTACCTCGGGAGGGGCTCATCCGATTCCTCATGAAAAGTTCTTCAAAAAGAGTCCAAATTAAAGCCGCCTTGACTTTTTTAAGATTTTTAGGGATTGACAACCCTTAAAGGGCACTTAAAATTAAGTCAGAGAGTTGGCTCGAGAATTGGGGCGTTGTCGGACCAACATGGATGTTTCCTGAAAATTTCAGCTTTTTTGCTTCAGCCGTTAATGAGAAATCGTGAGTACGGCGGACTGACGGAAAAATTTGTATTGCAGATTTGGATTCTACACCCTTTGAAACGTAAACCATGAAGTTTTCAGGGGGGGTTAGAAATTTTTTGTCCAGAGCGATTACAATGGTTTATTATTGAATAATAAACCAAAAACGCTGCAAATTCTTTCATTGGGATTTATTATTCAATTGGCTTGCTTTCATGATTTGAATTTCTACAAAGCTTTGGAGTGTGCGTGTTTCACAGAATTTCAGGAAGCACACAAATATGATCAACTGATCAATCCAAATAGGTATTTTGGTTGAGAACAGATTTACATGCTCTATGCATATCTCCTGAAGGGCGTACTTCGTTTCGGCACAGTCATCGATTCGGCACACCTCTTATCACGATCTTATCAGATAAGATCGATGTGTCCTTACATCGATCTAATTATCGATCTAAATACGAATGAAAGCAACAATTTCTGGTGTGAAAGCAAAAATCTCCTACCGTCTAGTTTGGTGGTCTGGATGCTCGCTACGCTCGCATCTCAAAAACAAAAAAATATCCTACATCAATCCTTCTAGTGAAGTATAGATCAGAAGAAACAGAAATAGGAATGAAAGCAACAATTTCGGGTTTGAATGGTCGTGATAATAGTTTCAAGATGGCATTATATCGATGTAATAATCGATAATTAGATCGATGTAAGGACACATCGATCTTATCTGATAAGATCGTGATAAGAGGTGTGCCGAATCGATGACTGTGCCGAATCGAAAACCGCCGCTCCTGAAATTCAATAATCGCTCTATCACCTGGGAAACAGTTACACTCCAAAGCTTAGTAAAAATTCAAATCATGAATCATTGAATAATAAACCCCAGTGAAAGAATTGGCGGCATTTTCTTTATAGTTTCATATTTTGGTTAATGTACTTAGTTACATGGGGCTTTGGAACCTCCATAAAGTCAGGAATGAGACAATTACATCTCTCTTGTTTGATTCTACACAAATTTTCATTTTCGTTTACAAGCTTTTTTTCTTAGCGTTATTGGTTAACGTGATTTCATTTTTACTTCGAGTAAGAGCTTTGTGATAGATGAGGGACTGCCCAGCATAATAAACTGCTAAATATTACGTAAGTTTTCATATTTTGTTTCTTGTTAAAAAACTTTTTCAAATTAGTTAAATGATATAAAAACGATTTTTCCAAATAAAATGCCATTTCTTCCTTTTAACTACCAACCCAAGAAAAAAATATTATTGCAAGGAAATGAAATTTATCGACAGCGTAATGGACATTAACATTGTCATGTGTTCCAATTCACATTGTCATGGACGCGAATTTCAAATTCAAATTTTGGACTTTTAAAAGGGATTTATGAGCTGCCATTGCGCTTTTTGCCTTTGGGGGCTTGACTAAAATCCATTTAAAAAAATTCAAGAAATTTTGACAAATTTTTTATACAAATTTTTTCTGATTGAAATTACCTCCAGTTTAGGAATCACCCATTAAAAAACTAAATGTTGCTCCTTCGCCGCTGGTTATGATATCGAAATTAGGAGAAATTCTTCACCTACAGACAATCGGAAAACTCTAGGAGGGATCGGATTTAGATATTTTGAATTTCATAAAATACTAACATTTTGTCCCGAATTTGAATTTGGTAATGACATTGGTTTTAACGGTGATACACGAGATACCCGATCCGGTTTTCCGAAAATTGCATTTTCTTGAAAATCTCCCCTGTTGTTAAACGGAAACAAGAAAAATGATTTTTTTTTCTTTTCCATAGAAATAATCTGGAAAATCGGCAATATAAACTCTATGAGCAGCGCTTATAAGGTTATTACCCCCTTATTGTCAGCAGAAGCGAAATTTTCGAATTTTTTTGTACAACCACAGTTAAATTGAGATTGAACAATAAAAGAATATTAAAAATTGTTAAGAACTGCAGGCCTCGTCGAAAAAATTTGTCACACTCACAAAACGTCTGCCAAGTGGGTGTGGCACATGGCTTCCTCGTATCCATAACATGACTGTATAGATCAATGGAAATCTAAATCTAATAAATAAAATATATGCATCGTTCAATGATGGTTAAATATGGTTCGATCCAAGCTAGAGAATAAAACTTTATTTTATCTTTATTACTCACGAGGACCATCTTTACATCGGTCCGAACAATCCCCGAAAATTTCATCGAAATCAGTCATGAACTCCCGGAGTTATGCGTGTAACAAGGATTTCACGTTTGCGGATGCGCAGAGGCTACTATTGATCCGGGGGTCATGAAACTCATAGGGGACCATCTACACATTAAACCGAACAATCCCTGAGAATTTCATCGAAATCGGTCAAGAACTCCCGGAGTTATGCTTGTGGCAAGGATTTCACATTTGCGCATGCGCAGAGGCTACTATTGATCCGGGGGTTATGAAACTCATAGGGGACTATCTACACATCAAACCGAACAATCCCTGAAAATTTCATCGAAATCAGTCATGAACTCCCGGAGTTATGCGTGTAACACTGATTTCGCGTTTGCGGATGCGCAGAGGCTACTATTGATCCGGGGGTCATGAAACTCATAGGGGACCATCTACACATTAAACCGAACAATCCCTGAAAATTTCATCGAAATCGGTCAAGAACTCCCGTTATGCTTGTGGCAAGAACATTTGCGCATGCGCAAGGCTACTATTGATCCGGGGGTCATGAAACCTATAGGGGACCATCTACACCCCAACCCGCACAATCCCTGAAAATTTCATCAAAATCGGACTATAACTTCGTGTAGTTTTGATCCGTAACAAGGATTTGCTAACAGACACATAGACATACACGGAACCAAAATTGTTCAGAAGGTCTAAAACGCAAAATGCGAGTGGAATTTTTGATTTTGGAGACAAAAAAATTTTCACATTCCGAAAGTGAAAACAATGCTACCGCTACCTTGGTAGACTCTGAAGCAAAAAGATACACCTATTGATTTTTCACGGATTTGGTTTTGAAATGATCTTGAACGGATACGTATTGAGTTGTTTCTCACCAGGGTTGTGTTATAATCCCCTGGATCAATTCTAATAGGGGTCCCTCTACTGATGAAGCCTTGCACCAGAGAGACGCCCTAAAAAGAATGGAATCGAAAATTAGTCCAATCTACGTCAATATTGCCAGGGCCAACATCAGCCTAGATAACGTAGAATATCAGAAGTCCTATCCTGTGTCTCAACAAGGACGATGTAGTTAAGCTATTAATAAAATACGGGCGTATCAAATACGACACGCTATACATTACCAGACCGTCGAGTGATAACCACTTTAAATATTTGCTTTCACCCGTGCACTCGAATTAGAAGGTGGAGGCTTGAGTGGTGAAGCAGATAACAGATGTCCACAGAGGTTCATGTGATCCCACAATAATTGAGTTTGAGACAGGAAAAAAAGGGTATCACACAAACGGATTACTCTCTACTTTGTAATAAATTACTTTTGGTTAATCGTTTTAATACCCAATGAACCAAGCTATCACTCAAGGAAACATCTGGCTTGAGGCTTCACAATTGTTTCTCAAAATGTATTCAACTAACATGAGTAATTATGGTGATCGTCCAGATTGCAATCTAGAACATGATGATGACAACGTCTCTGCTACAATTGTTGAACATAAATACCACATTGGGTTTCTTAACACTTTGGCAGGGATATGGATGAAATTACGGTTCGGAGGGGATACCTGTCTGTATCCCCTGTATGTATGTAAGGCATACACTAAACCTGCACTCTAAGGGAGTTGTCTTTAGGCATTCCTCTTGTGATTTCGCTAAGTCCTCTTAGAAGGATGCATACCTTTCAAGCATTCAATATGAGGAACTCATACCAAAAACGCTGCAAATTCTTCCACTGGATTTATTATTCAATTGGCTTGCGTTCGTGATTTGAATTTCTACTAAGCTTTGTAGTGTGCGTGTTTCACAAGGATAGAGCGATTATTGAATTTCAGGAGATATGCGTGGAGCACGTAAATCTGTACTCAACCAAAATGCCTATTTGGATTGATCAGTTCATCATATTTGTGTGCCTCCTGAAATTAAATAATCGCTCTATCCTGTGAAACACGCACACTCCAAAGCTTGGTAGAAATTCAAATTACGAACGCAAGCCAATTAAATAATAAACCCCAGTGAAAGAATTTGCAGCGTTTTTTTATGATCATCGGAATATTTCAACCCGTGTATCGGCTATAAACCCTTTTAGGAGTTCACTTCACTCCAGTATCTACGTTCACTACATCACTAGGTTACTGTAATCAAAACAAAAACAATAATATACCAAAATAACGCAAATGTTGGCACCATAAATCGGGCCATACATCGAAATGGTTTGACCTACGGACCTGGGGAGGGGCTCATTCGATTCCTCGTGGAAAGTTCTTCAAAAAGATCCAAATTTAGGCCGCCTTCAACTTTTTTTGAGGTTTTTAGGGATTTTACAAAACTTTGACAACCCTTAAAGGGCACTTTAAATTAAGTGAGAGAGCTGGCTAAAGAATTGGGGCGTTGTCGGACCAACATGGATTTTTCCTGAAAATTTCAGATTTTTAGCTCCAGCCGTTTGGGAGAAATCGTGCGTACGGCGGACGGACGGAAAAATTTGTATTGCAGATTTGGATTCTACACCCTTTGAAACGTAAACCATGAAATTCAATTCAGATAATGGCTGATAATATTGGAGGATTATATTGAAAAAGGGTGGACGAAAATAGAAGGCTGAGGTTGATAAGAAATATGTTTTTCTCAAAGTAAGAATTCTGCAAAGTATTTATAAAGAATTCTAGAAATGTCAAACTTTTTCCCTTTCTTTTCATTGAAGAAAAACTTTCTAAAATCAGTCTTTCGTCGGTAACAATCAAAAGAAAGGAAAAGAAAGCCAAAGTAGTAGTAAAACGACAGAACATCATGGTACTGCCGTAAACTCCAGACATGTGAACCAATCATGCCTATAAGACCCCGCCGAAGTGTTAAGGTCTATCCATACTTCGCGGATTTGCATCATTCGGCCTATGCCGGTTGACAAAGTGAAATTAATTTAGACGTTCCACAGAAGTCCAAAACCGAACTTGAAAGTTGCTGACTCCAAACCGATCCAAGTTGGTCCAGTTCAAAGGAAGCCGACCTGAACTGATTGAAACTTCAAATGTTGGACGTGACAGCAACACTTCAGTCAAGCTTCAACTCAGTTGCTTTCGTTGTTCTTTCTTCTGTTTTTATGCTTGTTGTAAATCTTCATCAAGTACATCAATGCATTTTTTTTAAATTTTATTGTACCAAGTAATAACTTATTAACAATATTATATTGAAAATAGGGATAAATATTCAAAACTAAGATACATCACTGAGTTTTGTCCTTTCTGACTGATGTTTCCATTCAACTACTTCACAAATAGGCAAGATCAAGTGGTTTGGTACGCTTTAGTCTTCTGGTGATGTCACTTGCGTCAAGGAGATGGGCAGCTTCCTCGTTGACGTGATATCTTACCCGTTGGAGATGACTCACAGCTTGTCGCTTTATAGCCTCGCTAACTGTTTTGACCTGAAGTTCATGATGGAGACGTTCATTTCGAAAGTACCATGGTGCATTCACAACAGTTCGTAGCACATTATTTTAGAAACGTTGAATGATATCTCGATTTGATTGAGCTGTACAGGGTTAGTTTATCCTGGATCTACAGCTTCGGCCGTCTCCTCCATTAGCCAGTACATTTTCCTGAATTTGAGTAGGAGTTCTCCCTTCTTTTTCTTAACATGGGCTCTCCACCTGAGCCTGTCATCGAGCGTCATACCGAGGTATTTAGCTTCGTTAGCGATTTATTTTCATTAATTCTGATTCTCCATTTCGCTGTCCATTGTTGTATACAGGATAAGGATCTTTTTAACTTTGTGATGGACTCAATATCATTTTCTCCAACTGCCAGAACCGCCGTATCGTCCGCAAAAGAAGCTGTAGTGTTCAGAGTTGTTAGGAAAGTAATTCGATTACCCATTACAAATTCCAATTACTTTTGAAGACATGTAATCGCGATTACCATTCCAATTACTGTAATGGTAATCGAAAAACCTATTCCTTTTTCCGATTACAAGTAATGGTAGGTAATCGGAATGGAGTACTGGTAATTCGATTACTGCATTGGTAGAATGCGAATTTGATGTCACAATGATAGTTGACACAATGTTATCTATTTAATATCGTATAATACAGATGTCATCTATTTAACACTTGCTATTCGCTATTATACATCGATTGTAAAAGTGTAAAAGTCCGTAAGTTGAAATTTTTCGAAAGTAAGGTTATGACGTATCCTGGTAAATTCTCCCCCCCCCCCCCCCCCCCATGGAATGGACCAGGTCTGAAAAATCGTTATTTTCTGTAAAAAGTGTTTTCCCTTTTAAATCGATTTTTTTTTTTGTAAGGAATCAATTAAACTCGGAATTAATTAAAAGTAATCGGAATGACGATTACTTTTTCCGATTAAAAGCAATCGTAATCGTTTTTTCGATTAACATTATTTGCAATCGGCAAATGTAATCGTTTTTTCGATTACCATTACTTGTAATCGGAATGGTAATTGTGATTAGTTCTCGAGTAATTTCAACCCCAAAACTTCGGATTTTCAATCTCCTTTTTACTGAAATTGCTACTAGCCAAATATACGTCATTACAATTAAAGTAATCGGAAAATTATTCATTCCTCAAAGTAATGATTACATCTCAACTCTGGTAGTGTTCATTTCAATTTGTGGGAGATCACTGGTATTAAGGACATACAGGAGTGGCCCAAGAACACTCCCTTGTGGGACCCCTACAGTGATCAGCTGTGGCTCTGAGTAGGCATCTTCTTGCTTTATTCTGAAGTAACGATTGGTGAGATAAGATTGGAGCTGGTCAGCATACTTCATTGGCATCATCACTGAATGCTGTGAATCACCAGTTGCAAGAAAGTACAGTGTGACTGGTAGGCGTTCACTCGCCTCTGTGAAGGTGGTATTCTTCGAGATTCTCGGTCCAATCATGATAATCAGTTGTTCGAAATTCGGTTGCTGTAGGATCATCCGTTCCCTCACAAATCGCAGCTCTTTAAACGCTTGGATGCTAAAAAAGGCTGGGGACAGACCTGTTGCTGGATGCTGTACGAATATCGTCATATCTTTGATCTCATAACTTATTTGTGTATTTGCAAAAAAGTGAACAATCTATCACTCTATCTGTCTATCTGGTTTTTATCTTATCTAGGTAAATTTCAGTTGTTCTATCCATGGATTTCCACCACGCGCCGATATGCAGTATATTACTCCATTGTAGGTATTCCAATACCAGGTTTTGTTAGATTTCAGTTGGATTTCTACGTGTTCCTATCATTCCTCCAGTACCTACTGATAGTCGGCTGATCCTCATAGGAGGGTTATCAAATACTGAAATGATAAACCTTTTTGTAATAATTTGCAGTTCTGATACGCAATTTTTCACAATCCATGGTCATGTATCGATGGATGTTATTGAATGGGGGAAATACAATCTCTTCAAAGCCATTCAGCTCATTCAACTGTTCAATGTACAGATTCAAAGGGCCATTTACTGAATTATCTATTTGGGTTTTATCGGGATTCGAGAATTTCAAACGAACTGAGCGAGCCCTCATCTCGTGTTTGGAGTGGACGCAAATACGCGTCAACGTCAATTTACGAGAGCTGCGGGTCCAGCGCGACACTTGCCCCGATCAATTGACGAGACCCAGAAATTGAAGATGTACGTAACGCTCGCATTGACCGCCATTGTGAATGAATGAATAAACAATTCCTTACGATAAGGGCGTAATGGAGTGAACGTCAAGTGCCTCGAACGTAAACACGGGGAAATCCAAATTAGATTCTCTATTATAAAACTTACACCACCGTTGTAACTTTCATGTGTTTTCCCGGTTGATGCAATATCGTCAAAACTTTATCCTCTCTCCAGATTACGATAAAATTTGATGTCCCTCCCAATAAATTATTTTCGGTAGTGTTGAGCCTAAAGGCGCAAACAACTCCGTTCGTTAGAAGACTGCACACGACATGGGTAAAACTAAAATTACATTAACTAGAACCGAATTTTGTTAAAAGAATGAACGAAACATTTCCCCACGATAAGAGCGTAATTGAGTTAACACCAAGATTATCACTTGGTCAACTGGCCTATGTTTTTCCCAGTTAATTACATATTGCCAATATTGTTTGATCTATCTAAATTATGGTAAAAGCGACTGCACCCCCCCCCCCCTCCTAATCAATCAACCAACCAATTATTTTCCTGCGGTTAAGCCCAATCAACTTCATTTGTGCTTAAATAAAATTACATTATCTAGAACAGGCGCATTGCACTCCCTGGCCAAAATGAAAAAGATCTCGATTATAATAGAGTAGAGGGTGCAAATATGGACCTTGAATGGTACTTGAATTGTACCTTAGACTAGTTTAAAGGCCCTGCTATGCACGCTGGAAAGAAATAGGTGAATAACACAATGAGGGAGTATAAAAACAATACGCAAAGTAAAAAAATCGTACATTCCAGGTTCCCGAGGAGTGGAGCACGTCGGTTGCTCTGGAAGACGCTCCGCCCCACTGGGCCCTCTCCCCTTCATTCCAAGTCCCCGAGGAGGGGAGCACGTCGGTTGCCCAGGGAGACGCTCCGCCCCGCTGGGGCCCTCTCCCCTTCACTGGCGGGGTCGGGGGGGTTCTGGGGGGGTGAATTCTACCCGCCCAGAGACCCTCTGGATGAAAAACGGATATACCTACTCTGATACTTTCATCTTTATATATAGGAGAAGGAGACAGGTGCTTCAATCATGGACCAGCAGGGGAAAAAGAGCCAGACCGTGGAAATGCTTCGTGCTTGTTTTGTCTCGCGGAGTTTAAAGACGATGTGCACGGTGAAACATGGATCAAGTGCATTATTTCTTCAGAAGGGCACACTCGGAGTGCGCAGGCTCCGATGACGACCACTACATTTGTGATTTTTGGTGTTAGTTTTCTATATGTACTAACGTACGTGAATAAAATTCTCAACTAACATATTTTTGGGGACAAACTAAAAGTTATGCAGAGTTTTACGAGAGTGTTTACTGGGGTCCATATTAACGCACCTATGGGTCCATGTTACCGTCACCAGATCCGATGGCAATTATCAACTTTTTAGAAAAAGTGGTCCTGTTGATATATTGAATTCGGTCTAGCAGTAATTTCCTCAAAGGGATGTTTAGGTAATGATTCTTCGGAAAGATTCTGACCAGAAAGTTGAAAATTTCATACTCTGTGTAACCCAAATACTTAAAGTACCACTAGGGGATCCATATTTGCACCCACTCCTCTAATATTAAAAGTATAATATTATCATACTGTTTTCCAACTTAACCCCATGAATCATCTTCGAAGAGCAGAAGAGTTTCATTTTTTTATGAGTCGTTTGTTCCACGATTTGAAGCCGAGAAAGCGAACAAGATCTCCTTTGCATACTGGTAGTTGAAATTTGTATTTGGGTGGGAAAGTGCATTTTTTCTCACGTTCCCTTCGTGGTTGTCCGTTACGATCTCTGCACATCCCCTGCGTTTCAGGGCAGTAGCCGCCACCGGATACAATTTCCCTGTTGTCGGAAGTTACATAAATACTTGGTTTTAAAAATGAATCATTGTCAATTTCTATCATGAAACCAAGACATGTTTTTTATTGTCTCCGTTCAAATGGGATAGCTGTTCTATTTAGTGTTAATTTCACGTTCTAATGGCCGCAATTAGTTGGCAAGTAGGTAAGTAGTCGCAATCTAACACCTCACTTGCCGTGGATATCCACGATATTTTTCGCATTACGCGTTCAACCACCTGTTGAGTGACAAGATAAGCTAATGAATGTCATTAAAGTCCCGTTTACAAAAGTGCCATTTAATTTAAGGTAAGTTCGCACTACCCACATCTTATTATCTTTACTCGAAACAACATCCGTGGTACTGCTGCATTCTTCATACGAAATTCCCGACTCTTCCCAATAAAAATTTTAAAATTCCCCACCAAAAAACGCTGCAAATTCTTTCACTCCAGTATCCACATTCACTACATCACTAGGTTACTGCAATCAAAAAAAAAAAAAAAGAACAATTTTGGTTCCGTGTCTGTCTGTGTGTCTGTGTGTCTGTCTGTCTGTCTGTCTGTCTGTCAGCAAATCCTTGTTACGGGCAAAACTACACGATGTTGTTTTTGTTTTGATTGCAGTAGCCCAGTGATGTGGATGCAAATGTTGGCACCATGAATCGGCCCGATTTATGTAACGTCGGGAATGGTTAGAGCTAGAGACCTGGGGAGGGTCTCATTCGATTCCTCATGGAAAGTTCTTCAAAATAAGTCCACATTCAGGCCGCCTTGATTTCTTTTGAGGTTTTTAGGGATTTTACAAAACTTCGATAAACCTTTAAGGGCACAATAAATTAAGTGAAAGAGCTGGCTAAAGAATTGGAGCGTTGTCGGACCAACATGGATTTTTCCTGAAAATTTCAGATTTTCCGCTCCAGCCGTTTGGGAGAAATCGTGTGTACGGCGGACGGACGGAAAACTTTTTATTGCAGATTCGAATTCTACACCCTTTGAAACGTAAACCATGAAATTTTCAGGGGGGGGGGGGGGGACGTTAGAAATATTTTTTTCAAGAGCGATTACAATGGTTTATTATTGAATAATAAACCGAAAGGATGACTCATAAATGATGCTATATTTATCAATTTACTGCATTTCGAACTGTCCCAAAATATTTGATAATTCAGCCTCATACGTATCATAATTCAACTGAGGAATCCTTGCTTTCAAAGACGGAAAATGTTTCAGATCCTTTCTTTTCAGTTGATCTATTATAAGTTGCAATTTAGTTTTGAATGCGTTTACTGCGCTAATCATCACAATAATAGTTTTTCCTTTACATTGAAGCTCCAAGATAATGGTATTCAAGTGCATTGTGATCTCAGTCAAAGTGTTATTACGTAACAGAGTTGTTAGGAAAGTAATTCGATTACCCATTACAAATTCCGATTACCTTCGAAGACAGGTAATCGCGATTACCATTCCAATTACTGTAATGGTAATCGAAAAAACGATTACCACTATTTTTAATTGGAAAAAGTAATCGTTTTTCGATTACCATTACAGTATTACTTTTTTTTTTTAATCCGATTACTGCATTGGTAGAATACGAATTTGATGCCACAATGATAGATGACACAATGTTATCTATTTAATATCGTATAATACAGATGTCATCTATTTAACACTTGCTATTCGCTATACTTGCTATGCATTATACATCGATTGTAAAAGTGTAAAAGTTCGTAAGTTGTCATTTTTCTTTGAACCTTGCGTCTTAAATGCATCAAACCTGTAAGAATACATCCCCCATGGAATGGACCCGGTCTGGAAAATCGTTATTTTCTGTAAAAAGTGTTTTCCCTTTTAAATCGACTTTTTTTTTTTTTTGTAAGGAATTAATTAAACTCGGAATTAATTAAAAGTAATCGGAATGACGATTACCATTACAGTAATTGGAATGGTAATGGCGATTACTTCTGGAGTAATTTCAACCCCGAAACTTGGGATTTTCAATCTCCTTTTTACTGAAATTGTTACTAGCCAAATATACGTCATTACAATGAAAGTAATCGGAAAATTATTCATTACTCATAGTAATGATTACATCTCAACTCTGTTACGTAATAAATTTTTGTAGTTTAGTTACCTACTTATTAAAAAAAATTGCTTCTCGAGATCTACTCAAGAAGCACTCGCGATCGACCGTTTGAGCACCCCTGATTTAGGTAGATCCGTACTAACTTTGTCAAGAAAAATATAGGTGCATCTTACCATTCGTGGTTACTTCATGGTAGTTGCTAGTTTATGCAATTCCTTTATTCGATGTAGATTGCCGAACTGCGTCCATCTAACTCAATGCTGTCATCTCCAACCAGGTTTTGCTGAAGGTCAATCGGCGCTCCAAACGTTCGAAGATTCCCAAACCTTAAACTATGAAATTTAATATTCTCCACACTGATAGTCCATGATCTAACCCAAAACTTTTCCCGTATTCACCACTACCCGTTCTAAAAAAAAACAGCGCACAGCTAAGTTGAAATTGCACAGTTTTAAAATGTATGCGTATGGGAACTCGTTTGAGGCGGCTATGACCTTCAGCAAAAATCAGGATGGCGATGACAGGATTGTGTTGGATGTGCTAATGGAACAGCAAACATTCGCGGAGAAACGAGTTTTCAATAGACATTTTATATAAGATCAAGTTAGGTGAGAAAATTAACTGAATCGTCATAGATATCTGGGAAAAGGAATGAGTTATAGGGAACGTGGTCTTATGTTCGTAGCAGCTTCTTAGATTATTAATAGGTAGACACCTACTAACTTTGTCAAGAAAAATATAGGTGAATCTTATCAGTTTATCCACTTACTTTATTCGGAGTAGATTTCAAAACTGTATACCTTAGACTAAGGAATTTGATAACATCCTCACTTGACACTTCACGATCTTCAAACTTTTTGATGTGAAATAACAAAAGTGCACAGTTGAGTTTAAATGCACAGTTTTTTTACTGTGATAATTCGGATTGGATTTTTTTATTGGATTAATGAAGCGCCTGTGATCTTCAGCAAAAGTCAGGATGCCGATGACAGAATTGTGTTGTATGTGCTAATGGAACAGTAAACATTCGCCAAATCATTTCAGCCTCCGATTCCCACCTGTTGAGCGTACGATCTAAAGGTTTTCTTTGTTCTTGATGCGGTTTATTTTGTAACGAAAATTCGGATCCCGTAATCCGGCAGCTACTAACCTCAGTTAAATCCACTTGTTATTGATCATTCGACAGATTCTGCCGGCCAGGACAATGGATGATAAATGAACGAGAAGAGACGCATGCACTCACTTCCCGATAACTGACGCCAGTTCTTCGTTTTGAGGTCAAGAGCACAGGGGTGGGAGAGATAGCCAGGCTGCCTCGGTTAAGTCCGGCCTTCCGCGACTTGGCGGTTTTCGGCCGTTGAGTTCGTATCAAAGAAGGAAAAGAAACAATTTCAGGATTCTGGGTCCACCGACAGCTTCCCGACTCCAACTCACGGTGCGCTTGCCAAAGGAACATTTTCCCCCACAATACCGATCCACTTCCTTCCAGTGTCTACAACAGCTGATGTGGTACCCGAGAACTTACACGTTCCACAATAAAATACTGTAATCACGTTTAATAATAGGCCCAGAATCAGATCGCGGTCATTTGGGGATTTCCCACGCGAAGGCTGACCCGGTCGGGTCTGACTTCCTTCAATTGAGGATTGTGTTTTCATGCGTTCTATTCATCCTCAACTGTTTGTCCAACTATTTCACTTTTGAAACCTCTGCAAGATAACATGTAATAAGGGAAAAGCACCAATAGTGAACACTGTACCAGTAGTGGACACTTCGGAAAAAAAGTTGTAGAATAAGGATTCGGGTTGAGCAGGGCACTTAAATCTTTTTGGATTAACTAAAGTAATAGCCTAACAAACGTGATGAACCAAAAGAAAACGTTAGGGCCAAAATGAAAAATAATAACTTGACATTAAAAACAACCAGTCTGTGGGTGGAGTGATTTTGAGCAGGACGCTGTGCAAAATGCTAAGGAATAGAAAGTATGTTTTAAGCAATGTTTACATATAATATTCAAATATTTGTGCCCATTGGTTTGAATATATACTTCAGTAACTAAATTGACGATTTTCCAGTCGCCTAACTCCGTTAATATTGATAAAGTGGGCTTTTAAAGCATGTCCACTTCTAGTACAACAAAAATGACGGATGCTCCGGTAGTGGACATCCCTGTTCACTACTGGTGAAGCTTCCCTTTTCACGAAAGGATATTTTCTTAATTTTCTACTTGTTCACTTGTATTGGAACAAGCTCTCGGTACGATTTTCAAATGAATATAGTGTTGCGGACTAGAGGCGGACAGGGGGTGTCCTCTACTAGTGCAAGAGATGTCCACTACTAGTCAATGAGCTATCTTCTACTTATACATGAATAGTTCTCTACTGGAGCTCACTTCATTCTTCCAGGTGAATGGAATTCTTTTTGTTTTACTACCGATTAGATATATACATGATTTTAAACGAGATTTTACGTCGTCTTGTTGATATCTACGACGTGTTCACTAATGGGTCATGAAGTGTCCACTACATCAACACCAGAAAAGTTTAGCTGTCCACTACTAGTGTTTTCTGTTATTCCACAAAATTTGACTCTATTTCTTCAAACATTTATAAAATTGGTGTTTCCTTTGATTAAACTCAACTAAAAATGTCTGAAGAACGTGTAGACACCCAAAAAAAATTTGAGAGCTAAACATTTATGAGGTAACACAAACAATCACACAAGATTTTCTTAACATGTCCACTACTGGTGCTTTCCCCTTACATTTGTTGATATCTCATATTACACAGCACTTAGATACCACACACATAGACGGGTATGAATCCGCCCTCAGCCCACATTCAGAGCCCAACGGATGAAACCCAAGATCAGCGGGTTCTAATGCCGATTTTCACGGATTTCAATTTGTTTTTCACTGTCACTGGTGAACTTCGATTCTTTCAACTTCCTCTGATGAATGGATACTTTGGATTCATTCCCTCCAAAATTGGGTAGCAAATTAATTTTTGACATTTTCATGTCAAATTCATTTGCTTCAGCACATAGGCTGAAAAATCGTCACGAAAACTTGCGAAAAATAGTCTTGAAAACGCGATACTGATAAACAAAAGTTGGTAACTACAGTCTTCTGTTGGTAACTAGGCATTGAGATCTGCCTAGTAATAAATAAAATATGAAAATATGGAGGACGGAGCAGCAATTTGGCTACCGGAAGAATAAAATCACACACACACACACACACACACACACACACACACACACACACACACACACACACACACAACGTACTTACATACATATATATAGTTAGGAAAAAAAAAAAATCAGATTAGTTTGGCAAAATGAATTTGAATTTTTGGCATATTATCAAATTGAAAATTTTGGCAAATTAATTTGAACTTTTGGCGACTCAATTCCGAACTACTTCTACTACTTTTCCGAGCTACTTCTGACATACAACTTCGAGCTTTTGGCATATCAATTTATATTTTTCACAAATCCCAACTAACCCAACATTCCACCCCATATTATGATCAATAAATGTTTTTTCTCTCGTAAAAAAAAAGAAGAAAAAAATGAAAACACACATGAAAATGTCCCAATGTGTTGCGGACTCGTATGCAAGCGTTTGTTAACATCGTGGAAGAAAAGGTTAAATCATCCATTCATTTATCTATGATTTGACATCAAGAGACAAAGGAATCTTTCAGCTTAGAATGAACAGAATTTTTTTGGAAAGAATCATTGAAAACAATTAGATCAATGAAAATATTAGCCATATCCATCTTTGAAAACTAACAAAAATTTTTTAAAATTTGATTTTGATGTTTTCCTTTTTTGGTCCATTATTTTCAATAATACGTTTTTGTAATCGTAAAGCAAATGACTGTGTCTCTACGCCTCTCAGTGGGGATAAATTACCGATTTAGGAGGAAACACCTCCAGTAAAGAAAATGATCATAAAATCATCCTATTTCCTTGTTTTTTGGGGGTCGCTGAATCGATGAAAACTAAATTCAAAACCACACTTGTACTATCAATGGGGGAAAAGTAATTACAAATTCTAAAATGAAAGAAGAAAAAAACGTCTGCCAAGTGGGTGTGGCACATAGCTTCCTCGTATCCATAACACTGTATAGATCATTGAAAATTATTATTGACTAAAGAACTTCGTTCATTTAGGCGAAGTAAATTAGGGTAAATTTATTGTTATGCAGGAGCATAACTTGAGAAAATGAAGGTAGGCATGTTCAACTATCGAACAAACTATAAGATATACCTAATAATAAAAATTGACATTGACGCTGAATGGATAGATAACTGAAGTAATAAATAATTATTATTTCATTTCTAAAAATAAAATATAAGCATCGTTCAATGACGGATCAAATAATGTTGGCTTGACTGCAGCGTCGTTGCAAAGTACCCAACTGCCGTCATCCCTCCGCACAGTGGCTGTATATATCTTGCGCATGCGCAGAGGCTACTATTGATCCGGGGTTCATGAAACTCATAGGGGACCATCTACACATCAAACCGAACAATCCCTGAAAATGTCATCGAAATTGGTCAAGAACTCCCTAAGTTATGCGCGTAACAAGGATTTCACGCTTGCGCATGCGCAGAGGCTACTATTGATCCGGGGGTCATGAAACCTATAGGGGACCATCTACACCCCGACCCGCACAATCCCTGAAAATTTCATCAAAATCGGACTATAACTTCGTGTAGTTTTGCCCGTAACAAGGATTTGCTGACAGACAGACAGACACGGAACCAAAATTGTTCAGAAAGGTCTAAAACGCAAAATGCGAGTGGAATTTTTGATTTTGGAGACAAAAAAATTTTCACATTCCGAAAGTGAAAACAATGCTTCCGCTACCTTGGTAGACTCGGAAGCAATATATATTATATCAACTAGTAATTCAAGTTTAATAATTAGTAAATAGCGGTTCACTTTGATAAAACAATGATGAATGAAATTTAATCATGATGAACAATAAATAAACGTAGGTACACTGAGAAAACAGAGAAGTAGGAATTAAATTAACGTTTTTTTAAATCAATCAATTATTATTGGTAATTAATTTTTTCATTCGAGGTAATTAAATGTCGTTGAAATGATAGAAAACAGATAATATTTTTTAAAATTAGCTATCTACAATTAAATTTTTTAAATTAGGCATTTTTTCCGCCGTCACAACCCGAAACAAAATTTCCTGACGTAAGGTGAGCCAGCGTCGAATTTTCTCAGCCAAAGGGAAACTGAGGAGGATGTCCATTAGAAAGAGTGAAATTATCTCGAGAAAATGCCAGTGTCGATAAAAGATGTGCTCATCGAGGTTCTGCATTGTTTACTACGATTTCCAAAATAGACTGGTGCCAAACCTTGGTCTGAAATATCCAGGGTACCTTTTGCCATGCCTGTACGTTACTGTCCAACCAGGCTGATAAACAAGTTTATGGCTGCAACCGTGTCATGGCGCAGGAAAAGTGCCACGGAGTTACTTGAGCTAGGCATCTCATCAGGGGTGCTCCGTGGTATTACCAAGCGTGTCATCCGGGGCTCTTACCTACACTGGTGGTCATTTTATAGGGGCACTTCCTTTCGTCCCTCCTCCATCATCCTCAACTTCCCATATCCCAAGGGCCGACGTCGGGTAAACCTGGGCGTCCTCCCCACTTTTATTTTATTTAGCTTTTCGTTTTTTATATTTTAGCTAGTTTCATGGCCCTGCTATGCAGGTTAAAAGGAAATAGGTGAATAGCACAATGAGGGGGTATAATAAAGATGCAAAGTCAAAAAATTATATATCCCAAATGAGGAGAGGACCACGTCGCTTGCCCTGGGAGACGCTTCCCCCCGCATGGGGCCCTCCTTCCTTGACTGGCGGGGTCGGGGGAAAGCAGGTCGGTTGCCCTGGGAGACGGGTAGGGAGAATTCCACCCGCCCAGCGTTACCACCCCCTGAAACGTCGATATACTCTGATAAGCTCGTCTTTATATAGTGTGATGGTGTGCCCCCTCCGCCTTTGAGGTTAGGTGATATTGAAAACATTTTAAAACAGAAGAATGTCTTGGTATTTCGACATCTCATTCAATAATGTAATTTTCACTTCCTAATATTGATCGATTTGTAGAGTTGAACGTGTGTGTCTTACTTCGACGCACATATGAGGATTTCTAGAAAAAAAATCGGTACAATTGGCAATATTGAAAATCTTAGTGTGATATATACAGCTAAATAAATGCAATACATTACACGAGTGTACCATCTTCAAGGATTTAAGTACGGCCAGCCATTAATTCGTGAGAGTTGATAAATTAAAAGCTTCTTTGACCAACCCTTACAAAAGGCCATTCAGGATCATCGATCGAGCTGCAAGATTTTTCAAACTTGACATAGAAGAAGTTGAGGTCAACATTTCGATTGCTCGAAGAAAGCCAGCGTATATGTGTCCAGAAAAAATTACGACGAAGAGGTTACGCAAGAAAAGTGAAAAAATGAAAATATTCCATCTGCAGTTGAAAATCAAAGACAAAATCTGGGCAGGCAGTGAAGTTTCCCAAACGTCTGCATGTAACAATGTGAATAACATCAATATCGTTGGAAGGGCTAATAGCTGTGAGGACCACCTACATCGATTTTTATTAATTTTGATGATTTTTATTTATTATTCAATAATAAACCATTTTAATCGCTCTTGAAAAAAAATTCTACCCCCCCCCCCCCCCCTGAAAATTTCATGGTTTACGTTTCAAAGGGTGTAGAATCCGAATCTGCAATAGAAACTTTTCCGTCAGTCCGCCGTATGCACGATTTCTCCCAAACGGCTGGAGCAAAAAATCAGAAATTTTCAGGAAAAATCCATGTTGGTCCGACAACGCCCCGATTATTTAGCCAGCTCTCTCACTTAATTTAAAGTGCCCTTCAAGGGTTGTCAAATTTTTGTAAAATCCCTAAAAACCTCAAAACAAGTCGAAGCGTCCTACATTTGTACCTATTTGAAGAACATACCATGAGGAATCGAATGAGCCCCTCCCCAGGTCCCTAGCTCAAACCATTCCCGATGTATGGCCCGATTTATGATGCCAACATTTGCATCCACATTCACTATATCACTAGGTTACTGCGATCAAAACAAACACAAGAGTTTTTTGTTTTGATCGCTGTAACCTAGTGATGTAGTGAATGTGGATGCTGGAGTGAACTCCTGAAAGGGTTTATAGCCGATACACGGGTTGAAGCATTCTGATATGCATGCTCCGTCTTACGAAATTTAAAATTTTCAAATAGAATATTTTTCCATTGTAATCGCTCTTGAAAAAAAAAACTGGAAATTCTTTCACTGGAGTTTATTATTCAATTTTATGAATAAACTAAGTAAAACAAACCCGTAGCGCAAGGGTTTCGTGCGGGACTCACAACCACAGGTTTCGGGTTCGGGTTCGTTCGGCAGGAACATTTTTGCCCCATATGAATATGGTATACACATTTGGACACAAGAGAAACGTTTTGCCCCGTATACACACCTAGGCCCAAGACAAAACAAAACGCTGTATGTACGTGTCACAAGTGCCATAAAATCATAAAACCATAAAAAACACTGCAAATTCTTTCACTGGGGTTTATTATTCAATTTGCTTGCGTTCATGATTTGAATTTATACTAAGCTTTGGAGTGTGCGTGTTTCACAGGTAATAGAGCGATTATTGAGTTTCAGGAGATATGCATAGAGCAAGTAAATCTTTTCTAAACCAAAATACCTATTTGAATTGATCAGTTGATCACATTTGTGTGCCTCCTGAAATTCAATAATCGCTCTATCACCTATGAAACACCCACACTCCAAAGCTTAGTAGGAATTCAAATCATGAACGCAAGCCAATTGAATAATAAACCCCAGTGAAAGAATTTGCAGCGTTTTTTGAATAATGTTAGGTTCAAGTGGCCACTAGCTTCAGAAATATCGATCATTTGCTTTGGGCGAATTTTGGTTCAGTCGTTTTTGCTCCCAAAATTATTAAATATGTGACATCCCACTTGCCAACACTAAAGAACTAAAAAAACACCGTGTGTTACCACTTTTTGGGCCATAGCATCGAGACTGAGATTATGAATGCAAGCCAAATGAATGAAATCGAATAATAAACCCCAGTGAAAGAATTTGCAGCGTTTTTTCATGAAATTTGTGACAAACCGTCAGGAAAAAGAACGTCAATATGAGTGTGAATAAAACCTTTGTGTGAACGAAGCGAACTATCGCATAACCTGATTTAACAATGAAATAATTTCATAATTATATAATAATATTAAATAATAAGATAATAATTATTATCTTCTATGAATTTTGCTGTTGTTAAATTAGGTTTTCTATGTTCACGAAGTTTTTCTGTTGTGATTTGTATAGAGAGAAAAAACATTTATTGATCATTATATGGGGTGGAATGTTGGGTTGGTTGGGATTTGTGAAAAGTATAAATTGATATGCCAAAAGCTCGAAGTCGTATGCCAGAAGTTGAAATTGAGTCGCCGAAAGTTTAAATTGAGATGCCAAAAATATTAGAATTGATTCGTGCCAAAGGTTCAAATTAATTTGCCAAAATCTTCAATTTGATAGTATGCCAAAAATTCAAATTGATTTTGCCAAACTAATCTGATTTGTATTACCTTCGCCGGTCATTAGGTAATTCATGACATGCGTTGGTTTCTGTCATTAATTGTTTTAACGAGTGTCCAGTGACAGTCAAGAGTAATGAGTGCCTCCTCTACCTTCCACTACTGGATTCGGGTCGGTACCTACTTATTAAAATTAAAACTAACGGAATGAAATTTGAAATGTCACGGCTCTGATAGCGATGTTTGCTCGGCTATTATAAAACAAGTGTGAAGAGCTCTACGGGCCCTCGTCAAACAAGAAATCCACGCAAAGGGGAAAACGTCATTTCATTCTGTACGTCGAAAGTATCCCGCTCTTCTATTAGATTGCTTTATTTTCATTTACTTAGGTGTCTTCATTTATGACGGGCAGGAGAGTACTTACGTAGTTCCTTCGCTCTCGTCATAAAACAATAGCACCACTAGCAATATTTCACACGAACGATGGTGCAACTCGAATAAATTTGGAATCCTCAAAAACAATTCAGGATCAACACTTTTTGTATTGACGTCAACCAAGTTGGTTGTCGCATGCGATACCCGTAACATGAGTGTGTACTTAATTATCTAACTTTTTTAGATAACACAGCCCCACAAAAAAGTCGAGATCCGTAAAGTAGACTAGGATACCCCAATGTATTTTTCAACACTGAATTCGAATCCAAGGTCCAAAAAATCCTCTAACCCCCAAAAATTTGAGCTATGGCCAATAAACTACCCTTAAATTGGTGTCAGAACCATATTTTTGAGTCATTAGATTGGGATGAACTACGACATCTTTTTAAGTGAATAAGTATGTATATTTTTTTTAACTTCAGACAAGGAGTGTACTTGGGGAAATCGAATATCACAGAGATATCACAAGAAAAGATAACAAAATCCGAAAGAATTGAAAGTCATTGGAGGAGACCTCAACAAATTTTGAAAGCATTTTCAAAAATCATATTCAATATCAGCGAACCTGGGAACACAGAAATCCTTACCTTATTCGACTTGGCGTGAGAACGGAAAAAATCAAATTGCATAGAGTCACGTTCAAATTGATCTCAACCCCAAAAACCTATCCCCAGGATCCTGATTGATTTCATATTTGATTGAGGGTTAAGACAGGCTCTTGGAAGTTCAAAATCGATCTCAGGAACCCCAAAAAGATATTTCAAATCCATACGCCACTCAACTTGGCGTGAAATTCAAATTTGGAACCCCTAGGAGGGGGTGAAAGAATTAAGGGTGCCTACAGGTGTCTTGGAAGTTCAAATTCGATCTCAGGAACCCCAAAAACATCCATAAATCCATACCCCATTCGACTTGGCGTGATAACTCAAATTTCAACCCCTGTAAAGGGGGTGATTGAGGGGAAAGGGGTGCCTACAGGATCTAGGAAGTTCAAAAATTCAATCTCAGGAACCCAAAAACATAGAGAATCAGATTTACGTGCTTGATTCAACTTGGCGTGATAATTCAAAATCGCTCTATTTTTTGGCGTTGGTAACTCAAATTTCAACCCCTAGAAGGAGGAGGGGGTGATTGAAGGGGTTAAGGGTTGCCTACAGGCTCTTGGAAGTTCAAATTCGATCTCAGGAACCCCAAAAACATAGAAACCCATACCCCACTCAACTTGGCGTGATAACTCAAATTTCAACCCCTATGAGGGGGTGATTGAGGGGTTAAGGGTTGCCTACAGGCTCTTGGAAGTTCAAATTCTTTCTCAGGAACCCCAAAAACATAGAAATCCATACCCCACTCGACTTGGCGTGATAACTCAAATTTCAACCCCTAGGAGGGGGTGATTGAGGGGTTAAGGGTTGCCTACAGGCTCTTGGAAGTTCAAATTCGATCTCAGGAACCCCAAAAACATAGAAATCCATACCCCACTCAACTTGGCGTGGTAACTCAAATTTCAACCCCTAGGAGGGGGTCAAATTTTTGATTTGAGGAGATATCGGGTGCCTACGGACGGAAACTTTTTAAGTTCAAATTCGATCTCAGGACCCCAAAAACGTAAACCATACCCCATTTTCAACTTGGCGTGGTAACTCAAATTTCAACCCCTAGAGGGGGTGATTGAGGGGTTTATTATTGAATACAGGCTCTTCGAAGTTCAAATTCTCAGGAACCCCAGAACACATAGAAATCCATACCTCATTCGACTTTGCGTGAAAACTCAAATTTCAACCCCTAGGAGGGGGTGATTGAGGGGAACAGGTGTCCTACAGGCTCTTGGAAGTTCAAATTCGATCTCAGGGACCCCAAAAACATAGAAATCCCCACTCGACTTGGCGTGATAACTCAAATTTCAACCCCTAGAAGGGGGGTGATTGAGGGGAAGGTAGTTTCCCCAAGTACTCTCCTTGTCTGAAGTTGAAAAAAATGTAGAAATTCATTTAAAAAGATGTCGTTTTTATTATCATTTTATGATTTCTGTTTGTGTGAAGAATGACAAACCAGCATCCACAAGTTCGTATGAACTTATTCGGTTGGTGGGCAGAAGAAAATTTACTTTCAACTTTTGTACTATTTTCTAGCTGACAATAAATTAATTAATTTGTAATTAATATTCTAAAATGTCTTCTAACTCCGAATGCGGTTTTCAGTTTTGTTTTGCAGTTCCGGATTTTAGAATCCCAGAACCTCGTAGTATGTCATTTCATGGCAAAGCGGTTCGGTTGGGCTCATTCGATTCTTTGAACGCAACGTCTATCAATAACGTACAGACTCGTAAAAACAATAGTGTAATTTCGAAAGTTTTCGATCTGAAAGATTTTCAGAATTGAACCTTATAGGATTGATTGAGACCGATGACGAGAATTCAGTCCCACTATACACCAAATGTGACTTATGGACATCATTAAGTTCACATTAAGTTATGTTCTATAGTTTCGAATAAAAGTGGGAATGGGGCGGATTTTGTTAAAAATATAATTAGTTTTTTGTATTTAACACATCTTGAAACGTAAAACAACGAATTGGGAGGAGGGGAGGGGTTGCTAACATCGTTTTCTTGGTCAATTACAAAGTTTAGTTATTAAAAAATTAGAAATCACAATGAGATCCATTATCTATTACGTTACTAACACCTTGCCACACACTGTACTATATATGCCGCCAATGTATATAAAACATCTAGTTAAGGAAAAATCTATAACAGTATGGAAAATTATTTACTCTTCAAAAGAAAAGGGAATAATAATAACGCATCCCACTTTGACTACAAGTTTCACTACATAAATAACGTATATTTTCATTTTGAAAACTCTTTGGAATACCAGGTGATTCACAAATTAAGAAAAATAATAAAATAACATGTGCGTTCACAATTTTGGACGGAATAAATTGAAGTTGATAATTCACTACAGTATTGTAGGCACAATTCATCAACCTGATCACAGAGTGAAGTGAAAATTAGTAGAACAACTAACAAACTTCTTAAGATCTTAATCGTGGTAGAGCTTTATCGAGGATGTCTTTCTTGATCTTTGGATAATCTGGGAAAGCAGCCAGAACTCTTTGGCAGGTAGCTACCGCCTCAGCGTACCGTTTACTCTTCAATTGATTGTAGGCCAGTTTGTATCCCAGGCTGGGATTGGAGTCGCCAGATAAGTTCCAAGCTTGTTGGTAGTGTTGGACGGCTTTAACTGTAAAAAAACAAAATGAAAGCAATTAGATGTTTGTTTTCATGAGCAAATGTTCGTACTTACTAGAGTAAACATTGTCTAGTAGTTCTCGGTTACTTTGGTTTCCTGGTGGTACGGGAGATGCTTGGGAGAGCCCCTCTGTGGGACTGCCAGCGCTTTCTCGTGGGGAAACTTTGGAACTCCAGGGTGCTCTCTTTGGATTCCTTCCAAACCCTCACATTCCCATCCAAAGATACAAAAGCTCCAACGCCACCTACCACCCCATGTTAATACATCCAACATACCTAATACATGTCAGGGATCTCGCCCAGGAATGTTTAATGGGTATGAGTAACAATCGAGACCAACTCACTCTAGTACCAAATATTGGAATTAAATAGTAAAATCTCTCTTGTGACAGATATTGGAACCAAATAGATTAGTTCTGGAGTTGACAGCTATAAATTGCTGGCAGCTCCATAGAGGGCTCTCCCTAGCATCTCTTGATTAGTATAGTTGCCCCTGTAAGAAGCTAAGGCAATATCCAGTCCTACCACTCCTTGTGGTGGAAGAGACTGATTGGATGACTAGAACTCAAGCGGTCGGTTCCCCCCACCACTCCTTGTGGGCTGAGAAGCTTCAGGTTTATGATCAAACATAGCAGTTTCAAGAAACGGGAAGGAAGGATCCTTATACATCACACCAGTGAATTTATTCACTGTTTCTTTGGATGGGAATGAAAGGGTTTGGAGGTGTCAAGGAATCCTAAGAGAGCACTAGATCTTCGGAATTCTGAAATTAGGCACAAGGAAGCGCCAGCAGTCCCACAGAGGGCACTCCCGAGCATCTCTAAGCGAAGTACGAATTGTATGGTTTTCAGGCATACATCCCTTTCAAGGGGGTTCAATGCTGAAAAGGCATACGTCCACTAAGAGTGAGCACATCTTCCATGCCAAAAAAGCGTATTTCTGGTCAATTGACATCATTCTATTAGCGAGTTTTTGAAGAAAATACCTCCAAGCTGTTTGGAGGCCAAGCTATTTGTTGTTCAGACCATTCTACATTACGGTTTTTTTTTCTTTTTCAAACTACAGGTTTTCATTATCATTGTTAGAAGGAGTGATAATAACTATTATGTTCTGTCGTTTTACGACTACTTTTGACTTCCTCTTCCTTTCTTTTGACAGTTGCCGACAAAAGACTGATTTTAGAAATGGTTTTTCTTCAATGAAAAGAAAGGAAAAACATTTGAAATTTCTTGAATTTTTCAAAATATTTTCTTACTTTGAGAATTGAAAATTTCGTATCAACCTCAGGCTCCCATTTTCATCTGCCCTTTTTCAATATTATCAGTCATTATCCGAACTAGAAAATCACTTATCAAGGCCCTGTCAGGTATTTTTGTGACGTTTTTGGTATAGGTTCTTCATTTTGAATTCACATGCTTGAAAGATACACATCCCTCTAACAGTACGCAGCAAAATCATGGGAGAAATTACTAAAAGGAAATACCCTTGCGAACAGGTATCCCTTCAAACTGTAATTTCATTCATAATCCGGCCGCAGTGTTAAGTATAAAAACATCCTCTATCAACATCTGGACAGATTACCTTACCGATAACCTTCCTAATGAGTCTATTTGAGTCCAGCTCCAAACATTTTGGTTTGGGATAAATGTACTTCAGTGGTAAATAGTACTCACGGTAACTTTGTTCTTTTTCCGCTATCATTCCAAGCAGTTCGTAGGCTTTGGGAGACGACTTGTTATGCGTGATGACTCTATGAAGTAGATCAGAAGCTTGTTGTTGAGAGCCAGCCTGTATGTACAGTTCCCCGAGGAGCAGCCAACACCTTTCCAAGTACTCAGCCTCTTCGAGACTCCAAGGATGTTTCGCCATGCGTTTCAACATGGCTTTGGCCCTGGCAGGTTGCCCTTGTTCCATATAGCCCATTCCAAGACCCAGAGTTGCACCAACCCTAAAATCAATACACAGTCCTGCTACACATACTTGGACTAAGAGTGCGCGGATGATTGCCATACAAATGGACTACAATCCTTGGCTAATACAAGATGGGCCCAACGGTCGTCCATCGTTTTTATTCGTCCCAATTTTCAACCATTTTTGAAGTTGTCTTTGTACGATCACAATAATAAACAGAACAAACTGTTTAAGGCCAGAGAGAATTTTAACCTCCTGCAGAAAAGGTATACTACCCACACTAAACCAATCAGCAAAACCAAGCAACAATCTAACTCCAAATCATTCATGCAACAAAACACAATATTTTTGTGACTAATTACCCAAATCCCCTCAAAATTGGAGGATTTGTGAAGGATGGATGATTGCTCATGATGTCAGCTATAGCTACAACGCATTGGTCTACATCCTATTGTAGAGATGAGAAAAGAATTTTTCCACAAATCAACATTTTCACGACCATTTGGAAGATTCTGAAAAACGTTTGTTTCGTGAGTGTCTGTCCACAAATCCTTGAGTCAAGTTGAATTTCTACTATTTTCGTCCGATTTTATATGGTTTATATGGGAATCAGTTTTATTGCTTACGAAACAACACTAAAATCCACAACGCATCATTTTCGCATGGCCTATTCGTCCGATCTCACTCAAATTTGGAGCGTGTTTGAGAAATTACATTTTGACTACCCCACTTGAGTTGTATCATTGGTAGCAGTTCGTGCGCACTTCGAATTCTTCTAACAAGCATACATTCTACAGTTTTTCATTCGCTGAAAATGGTAACTCGACAAAATCAAAATACTGGACAGAATCAAAATAATTGATGTCTCCATTTTTCCAAAAAACGAAATTATTTAACTTCGATAATAACGTAACTACGTATTGAATATTTAGAGCAAGTTACAAATAACCTCTGTTGCCACAAGTTCAACATCAATCTCGAAATAACTGTTGGAGAGTTATTATTACAAACAGAATTTTCAAGGCCCAATGTTCAGAAAGCAGTAAGAAGCCTTGCAGCAAATGTTGTTCAACATAGTTTTCCTTTCTGCTTGCTTTATACCTAACTGCGAATGCTAGAATATTAAAATATGTAATGCTGCTACAAAGGAGTCCTCAAAGGTTAACTCTTTCTAATGATTATCACACTCACCTTGCATCCGCGTAATTTACATTGCAACTTATTGCGCGTGTATTGTGTCACTTGATACTACTTTTGAAGATTCTCTTACTTGCTGACGAAAAGCTGTGAGTCGTCCCAACTGTTACAAAGTTGTACCACAGTTCCATTTTGGAATACAAATATTGTTCTATTACAATAATTGTAACACTTAATGTTAGTTCTACGATGCGTATTCAGGGTGTCCCACGTAAGGGTGGACGTCCGGCTAGGGGGGGATTCTACAACTAATTTGTGACAAAAAGTGTATCTTACAAATATTTTTGTACAGGCTTCGTTTCCGAGTTGTTCACTACTCGAGATTTCTCTCGTGCTTTCGACTTATCGTCTCAAAAACAGCCATAATTTCCTCATTTCCCAACGAAGATACAGGATATGAGGAACAGTTGGAAAGAGCATTAAATTATCTATCTTCCGGATACCAAACCGACATTTTTTGCTTAGGTTTAACGGGTGAAAAATTAGCCTAAAGTGAAAAATGTGTCAAATTTGGAAAAAACTGGGTTTTTCAATCATCTGTAAAAAATAATTCTCTTACATGATTATTTTGTACTGTTACTTGAAAAGCAAGCAAAGTACGGAACAGTACCCCCTTAGTTTGGAGTGACACATACCTGTGAGTGTCATTGTTGGCAAGTGTGGTGAAATCGATTATGGCTCTTTCAACTTCCGATCGGTCATGCGTAGCAACTCGAACGAAACTCGTAAGTAGCAGAAGTCCAGATTCTTCTTCTTGATTTTGTGGTTTCAACTCAGCGAGAAGTTTATGAGCAGCGCTTTGACCCATGCACACTTCCACCATATTGTGCACCGCTTGACTCCCCCATTCAGCATCCCCTCGGGCGCCGTTGAAAGATTGAACAGCAGCCTGAGTTTCTCCATTGTACCAATGATACAAGCCTAAATAACATTTATTTATGAAACACTTACATAAATACCGATTGAAAAGTTTGAATTCATCATTGTTTGATGAAAAACTTCTTCACTAGTTTTTGAATTTCGTACCGTAGCAGTAGTGTAATCCAGGGTTATTGGGCTCGACAGCTTTGGCAGCTTCAAGATAAGGCAATGATCTCTGAAGAGTGGCGGATCTTCGGGCAACTTCCACTAGTCTGGCAAGAGCGACCCAATAATTCGGTCGGCGATCCAGCAATGAAGTGAAGTGGTTCATCGCCGAAGCGAGATCGACCCTCCTCAAAGCCAGATCTGCTACCATCAGAAGTGCAGGTTCATTATGAGGATCTTTGGCCATCAGCGATTTGCAAAGCAGCTCACACCCGTTCCAATCGTTTACCTGAATAAGAATACACTGATCATCAAGAGAGAGCGCAAAACTTAGAAATGTTTCATATCTTATATACAGGGTGCTTCAAAAAAATGTATATTTCATGGAATACACTGTACAGTACATGTACAGTATATTTCATGGAGGATTTCTATGGGAAGATTCCAAATCTGCACTATACTGTACATGTACAGTATATTTCATGGAGGATTTCTATGGGAAGATTCCAAATCTGCAATGCCTGTCTGCTGTCCAACCCTTAACAACCCTTAGACGGCTTTCACGCTGGTTAAACACGAGACATCAGACCAGTATGACACAAAATGATTAAGAGCTTTCACACTGAAGAGGCACGTGCTTCATGTATTCTTGAAACATGAAACAAGTTTCTGAAGAGCAGTTGGAATTCGGGGCAGGTCTACAGGCATTGTGGGTTAATATTATCTGCAATAGCAGGCGTCCATGGATACCAGGCTCTCAAAACACGCGTCTCTCGTCGGTTTGAGAGATTAACATTTTTCGGTTTGTGTCTTTGTTTGTCGTTTTATGTTTCAAGGTGGGAAGATTCCAAATCTGCAATGCCCGTCCGCTGTCCAACCTTTAACAAGCTTTGGGCTGCTTTCACACTGGTTGGACACGAGACATTAGACCAGTATGACACGAAATGATTAAGAGCTTTCACACTGAAGAGACACGTGCTTCATGTACTCTTGAAACATGAAACAAGTTTCTGAAGAGATCTGGCAGCTGGAATTCGGGGCAGGTCTACAGGCATTGTGGGTTAATATTATCTGCAATAGCAGGCGTCCCTGGATGCCAGGCTCTCAAAACACGCGTCTCTCGTCGGTTTGAGAGATTAACATTTTTCAGTTTGTGTCTTTGTTTGTCGTTTTATGTTTCAAGGTGGGAAGATTCCAAATCTGCAATGCCCGTCCGCTGTCCAACCCTTAACAAGCTTTGGGCTGCTTTCACACTGGTTGGACACGAGACATTAGACCAGTATGACACGAAATGATTGAGAGCTTTTACACTGACGAGATACGTGCTTCATGTCCTCTTGAAACATGAAACAAGTTTCTGAAGAGATCTGGCAGTTGGAATTCGGGGCAGGTCTACAGGCATTGTGGGTTAATATTATCTGCAATAGCAGGCGTCCCTGGATGCCAGGCTCTCAAAACACGCGTCTCTAGTCGGTTGAGAGATTAACATTTTTCAGTTTGTGTCTTTGTTTGTCGTTTTATGTTTCAAGGTGGGAAGATTCCAAATCTGCAATGCCCGTCCGCTATCCAACCCTTAACAAGCTTTGGGCTGCTTTCACACTGGTTAGACACGAGACATTAGACCAGTATGACACGAAATGATTGAGAGCTTTTACACTGACGAGATACGTGCTTCATGTCCTCTTGAAACATGAAACAAGTTTCTGAAGAGATCTGGCAGTTGGAATTTGGGGCAGGTCTGAAGGCATTGTGGTTTAATATCTGAAATAGCAGGCGTCCCTGGGTGCTAGGCTCTCAAAACAAGCGTCTCTAGTCGGTTTAAGAGATTTTTCGGTTTGTGTGATTGACATTTTTCAGTTTGTGTCCAGCAATTCAATATCATATACGCCTATAAGTAAGGATGAATCACAGTAGTCCTGCGAAGCCCCCTTCTCCTCCTTACAGCCACAGCAATTCATAACTTATCATCTGATGATGAACTCATTTTTCAAGATGGCTAACTTGACTAAGTACAAAAAGCACGTGCCTCTTCTGTGTGAAAGGGCTTGTCTAATGTTTGGCGTCTAACCAGTGTGAAAACTGCCTTAAAATGGATGTAAAAAATCCGTTCTTTCTCACATGCACTCCACAATAATAAACCCATGAGGGAGAATCGGCAGTTTTCATGCAGAAATGCTCAATTCGGTTATTACGAAGTTATTCTTCCAAAAAATGCACAAAACAAGGTTATACAGGGTGTCCCGCACTTAGTGTAAAAAAAAGAATTGGGTGAAACTACATGGAAAATGGAGTAAATCGCCGCCAACCGCGATTTTTTTTCTCAACCCGTTGCTGAGATATGCTATTTTTAAGAGTTTTTTCAAAAAATCGCGTTTTTCGCCATTAAAACGCTTTTTTTTCGGCAATTTCCCAACATTTTTGCACATTTGACCACATTTTCGGAATCTGCGTTAAATTTCCTATAAGATGAAGTTACTTTGGTTTCCAAAACGCATCTTCCAAACACCGAAATTTTCAATCAAAGATGAACATTTTTCGCAAAGTGAAATTTTTCAAAAACTTGGAACGCTTGGCGTGACCACAAAAATAATTTTTTTCGTTGTCAAATTTGATAAAATCTTTTCCCACTTCTAAGCTTTCCAACGGCGTCTCAACCATTTAATTCTGATTGGAATTGACGGAGAAATTAAAGTTCGAATGCCAGAAAACGTGTAGTTCGTTTTAACGTAAGTTGGTAGGTGACGTACAATATGGGCCACAGAAACTGATTTTTCTCGATTTCAATTAATGTTTTCCGGCATTCAACCTCAGGTTCGAATAGGGCGTTAAATTTCCTGTAAGAAGAGGTTCATTTTGTTTCCAAAATGTTTTTTCCAGGTACTGTAAAAAATTAAAAATTGAGAATTGTGATGAATGTGTAAAAAAAATATGGAAACAAAATGAACCTCTTATTACAGGAAATTTAACGCCCAATTCAAACCTGTGGTTGAATGCCGGAAAACATTAATTGAAATCGAGAAAAATCAGTTTCTGTGGCCCATATCGTACGTCACCTACCAACTTACGTTAAAACGAACTACACGTTTTCTGGCATTCGAACTTTAATTTCTCCGTCAATTCCAATCAGAATTAAATGGTTGAGACGCCGTTGGAAAGCTTAGAAGTGGGAGAAGTTTTCATCAAATTTGACAACGAAAAAAATTATTTTTGTGGTCACGCCAAGCGTTCCAAGTTTTTGAAAAATTTCACTTTGCGAAAAATGTTCATCTTTGATTGAAAATTTCGGTGTTTGGAAGATGCGTTTTGGAAATCAAAGTAACTTCATCTTATAGGAAATTTAACGCAAATTCTGAAAATCTGGTCAAATGTGCAAAAATGTTGGGAAATTGCCGAAAAAAAAACGTTTTAATGGCGAAAAACGCGATTTTTTGAAAAAACTCTTAAAAATAGCATATCTCAGCAATTGAAAAAAAAAGAAGCGGTTGGCGGCGATTTACTCCATTTTCCATGTAGTTTCACCCATTATTTTTTTTTTTTGCACAAAACAAGTGTGTATGCATTAATCACAGCTACTGTGTCAAGTTGATAGTGCCACAACTTGGGAATTACATTACCTCCATGTACAGTTTAGCGAGAGCTATTTGAACGGACGGGTCGCCAGGGTGATACGTCAAAGATCTTTTGTAATGCTCTATGGCTGTGTTGTGGTCCCTCAACTGACTTGAATATACGGCCATCTGCTGACACATCTTGGCGGACCATTCGAGATCGCCGCGCCCCGTTTCCTCCAGAGCGTCTTTCAAAACTCTGAGAGCTTTTTTCACGTCTCCAGACTTTTCGTGTACCTGACAGCAGAGCATCCAGTGGTAAATGATTCGTGAAATGAGAAAACACTTGAAATAGGCCTTTGGGAGAACGATCAATTTAGAGGACGCTACATACTTTTGCAAGGGTCAACGCTTTTTTCGTAGATGGATACTCCGTCAGGACTTGTTCAGCTTTGTCAGGCTGGCCAAGCTGCAGCAGCAATTCAGCAAGCTCTACACTGCCTTCTTCCCCTATAAAACATTCATCTGATCAGATAACGAATTTCCAGCTATTCAATTTTCTTTTCGAGATAGATACTTCAGAAACCAACCAGAATTTTTGTAACATTTTATAGCTTTATGGTATTGGTGGCACTTCACAAGGACACGAGCAAGTTTACAATTCAGCTTGGTGTTTCCCGTGTTATTCTGCATAGCCTTTTCGTAGCTCTGAACAGCTAACTCTGGTTCCTGTTAACAACAAAATAAATGAACAATTAGTTCATTATCTAGACATGAATAAACAATCTTGCTTTCAGTATAGGTAATGCATCAGAAAAGAGATGTATAAAAAACGCTACAAATTCTTTCACTGGGGTTTATTATTCAATTGGCTTGCGTTCATGATTTGAATTTCTACTAAGCTTTGGAGTGTGCGTGTTTCACAGGTGATAGAGCGATTATTGAATTTCAGGAGATATGCATAGAGCACGTAAATCTGTTCTCAACCAAAATACCTATTTGGATTGATCAGTTGATCATATTTGTGTGCCTCCTGAAATTCAATAATCGCTCTATCACCATGAAACACGCACACTCCAAAGCTTCGTAGAAATTCAAATCATGAACGCAAGCCAATTGAATAATAAACCCCAGTGAAAGAATTTGCAGCGTTTCATGCATATCAGAATGCTTCAACCCGTGTATCGGCTACAAGCCTTTTAGGAGTTCACTCCAGTATCCACATTACCACATCACTACATCACTACGTCACTAGGTTACTGCTATCAAAACAAAAACAATTATAAACAAAATAACGCAAATGTTGGCACCATAAATCGGGCCATACATCGAGAATGGTTTGAGCTACGGAGATGGGGAAGGGCTCATTCGATTCCTCATGGAAAGTTCTTCAAAAAAAGTCCAAATTTAGGCCGCCTTGACTTTTTTGAGGTTTTTAGGGATTTTACAAAACTTTGACAACCCTTAAAGGGCACTTTAAAATAAGTGAGAGAGCTGGCTAAAGAATTGGGGCGTTTCCGGACCAATATGGATTTTTCCTGAAAATTTCAGATTTTTTGCTCCAACCGTTAGGGAGAAATCGTGCGTACGGTGTACAGCGGACGGACGGAAAAATTGTTATTGCGAATTTGGATTCTACACTTTTTGAGACGTAAACCATGATATTTTCAGGGGGGGTTAGATATATTTTTTTTTTTTTTTTTTTTTTTTTTTTTCAGAGCGATTACAATGGTTTATTATTGAATAATGAACCAATAACAAAGTTGACCAAGCTTCAAACCGATAGAACCTGATGAAGTAATTTTTGGTGAATCTTAAGTCTGCGCATGCAAACTATGGTCAATTAAGATTAATTAGTGTTATAGGTACTTTATAAAAATTAGAAGGGTGAACCAACTCGGGCTGGGGCACAGTGTTACACGATCCGACTTGGTCATTGTGTTGGTTATTGTTCAATTGAAGATTGTAACACTTGAAGGAAAAGATGTGAATAAACTATCTATCTATATTATTACCAGTACAGCTTACTTGTATGGCCATATATGCGTCTCCCAGAAGTAGAAAATGCTCTGGGCTTGGATCGTGCTCGACAAGTTTCACGTAACTTGTAGCGAAGCCGTGGCCATCCTTCAAGTAATTCAAATAAATGTTGGCTTTTTGTATTTGCGCCTGAAAAAAACCCATGTCGTGAGGCATATTTGTATTCCAACCTATGAAACTTGACATTAATTCAATTCCAGCAAGACCTAATGACAGATGTATAAGTGGGAGAAAAAATTGTAGAAACAAAGAAGCCAGTGAAGTTGGTAAACCTCATTTTCAAGTGATGAAAAAGCCCGTTACTGAGTCAGACAGTGTGGCTAGCGCTCATGTATTTTCATATTGAATGCAACTAAAAGGTGTGGAGGCGGGAAGTGTTGAGTTTAGATAGTGTACCACATACTACGTCTAATATGCATAGATGAGGGCTATTTAATACAGAAATAATGAACCTTTATGTACTAATTTGCAGCAGTTTTTTTCTAAGTTGATTTTTGAAATTTTCGGATCTTGAAACGCAACAAAACAGTTTTCGACAGCTTAAAAAGTTTTTTTCATGGTCGATTACAAAGTATCATCATTGAAAATGATAAAGCAAAAATGGAACAGTTTGGAAATTTTAGTTGAAAAAGTAAAAACTGAAAGATGGAAAAACTTTTTAAAAATATCTGTACAGGAATGTTGGAAAGCTGGGAAATTTCGGAAACCTGAAAAAAAAATTGTAAATATGTTCAAGTTGGAAAATTTAAAGTAAAATGAAAACTTAAGGAAAACTGAAAAAGTAGGTACACCTGGAAACATTGGGTTAGCGTGAAAAGTTCGGTCAACTAGGAAAGTTACCTATAAAATATGGGAAAGTCGGGAAATCTAAGAAAATTGAAAAAAAAGTAAAAGATGGGAAACCTGAGAAAGTTAAGAAAACTGAAACATTAGTAAAACCTGGGAAGGTTGTGAAAATTTGAAAAATTGGAGAAATTAGGAAACCTAGTTGGGAAAATAGGAATTGGTGAGAAACGAGGAAAAGAAAAAAAGCGAAAATTGCGATAGTTTGAAAACCTGGAAGCTTTGGGTTAACGTGAAAAGTTGACAAACCAGGAAACGTTGAGAAATCTGCGAAAGTTGGAAAAACTGGCAATTTTGACACCCCATTAATCATTAATCAAACCTCTTTCTTGTGAGAGTCCTCTCCCGTAAATTTTCCAATCATACTGAACAATTTAGTTCTCATAACGGTAGGTCATGGAGACAGCTAGCGTACAAAGTCTTAGGACCTTCTTAATCTCTAAAATGACAAGATAAAGTAGAAATAACTTATTTACCTTCACGTAGTTTGGGCTGCTTTTCGGAACATCATTCAGAAGAGAAAGGGCTTTATGAACGTGTCCTTCCAACGCACAGAGCTGAGCTGAAGCAATCGTCACAGTGAACTCCTGTTCGCTGCCTTTGAGCAGCTCACTTGCCTCCTGCAATGAACAGTCTTAACTCGTCACGTTTATAATAATACATTTTACTTAAACTCATACTACACTTAACCATAATCCTGCAAAAGATGTAAAATACGCTAAGTGACATTATTGGAGTCTGGAGTGCAATGCTGTTCCTTTAACAAATCGCAATTTAATACGAATACCTTTAAATCCTCTGCTGCCAGAGCCAATTCCTTGTTCCTCATATGTGCAGCACTCAGCTCAGCATACAAAGTCCCAAGCTCATTTTTCGTCAGTTTATTCGGACCTGCAACCCAATAGATGCTTAATTTAGATCGCTGTCAATTCTAACACACGGGTTTATCATTTTGGTTTATTATTCAATAATAAACCATTGTAATCGCTCTGGAAAAAAATTCTAACCCCCCCTGAAAATTTCATGGTTTACGTTTCAAAGGGTGTAGAATCCGAATCTGCAATAAAAATTTTTCCGTCCGTCCGACGTACGCACGATTTCTCCCAAACGGCTGGAGCAAAAAATCTGAAATTTTCAGGAAAAATCCATCTTGGTCCGACGAAGCCCCAATTCTTGAGCCAGCTCTCTCACTCAATTTAAAGTGCCCTTTAAGGGCTGTCGAAGTTTTGTAAAATCCCTAGAAACCTCAAAACAAGTCCAAGCGGCATGAATGTAAACTTATTTGAAGAACATACCGTCAGGAATCGAATGAGCCCCTCCCCAGGTCCGTAGGTCAAACCATTCCCGATGTATGGCCCGATTTATGGTGCCAACATTTGCGTTTTTGTGGTTTATTATTGTTTGTTTGTAACCTAGTGATTAATGGCCGATAGCGTCGAGTTGTAGTGAATGTGGATATTGGAGTGATAGCCGATGTGAATACTTGTAGTGTAGTTAGTAGCTCGATACACGGGTTGAAGCATTCTGATATGCATGAAACGCTGATAATATATAGGTAAATATTATTCAATATTATTACTGGGGTTTATTATTCAATATTATTACTGGGGTAAATAAGTATTCTTTCACTGGGGTTTATTATTCAATTGGCTTGCGTTCATGATTTGAATCTTACTAAGCTTCGGAGTGTGCGTGTTTTACAGGTGATAGAGCGATTATTGAATTTCAGGAGATATGCATAGACCACGTAAATCGGTTCTCATCCAAAACACCTATTTGGATTGATTAGTTGATGATATTTGTGTGCTTCCTCTACATCTGTCTACCTTTGGCTACATCGTTTAAATTTGGATTTGGGGAAGTTTTAACTCAATACGAGTGCCAAAGGACTTGATAAATTATAGATGTTTTTATTGTGGGGAAGGTTAAATAAAAAACGCTGCAAATTCTTTCACTGGAGTTTATTATTCAACTAGTTTATTGGCCCTGCTACGCAGGTTAAAAAGAAATAGGTGAATAACACAATGTTAAGTATAATAACAATATGCAAAGTCAAAAAATCGTATATCCCAAAAAAGCCCCGAGATGGTCGCTTGAAAACCTGGGAGCTTTCCCCCTAACGTGAAATTGTTGACAAACTGGCGGGGAAGGGGGACGTTGAGAAATCTTGCCCTGGGAGACAGGGGCGAGAATTCCAAACCGCCCAATTTTGACCACCCCCTGAAACGTCGATATACTTAATCAAACAACGTCGTCTTTATATAGTGAGATTGTAGGTTCATGATTTGAATTTACTAACAATTTAGTTCTGTTTTAACAGGATATTGAATTTCAGGAGGCACACAAATATGATCAACTGATCAATCCAAATAGGTATTTTGGTCAAAAACAGATTCACGTGCTCCATGCATATCTCCTGAAATTCAATAATCGCCCTATCTTGTGAAAACACGCACATCCAAAGCTTAGTAGAAATTCAAATTTATGAACGCAAGTCCTTGAATAATAAACCCCAGTGAAAGAATTTGCAGCGTTGTTGAATAATGAATGATTGTTCGTGTCATTGTTAGGTTCAAGTGGCCACTAGCTTCAGAAATAGCGATTATTTGCTTTGGGCGAATTTCTACAAATCCAAAACCCACCCCAGTCGTTTTTGCTCCCAAAATTACTAAATGTGTGACATCCCACTTGCCAGCAGCAAAGAACTCAAAAACAACGTGTGTTACTAGTTTTTGTACCATAGCATCGAGACTGCCAAGAAGTTAGGACCGACTTCAGCTCAAGCTATGCACCTTAAAACGTAAAATTATTAAACCAAAATATCATCTTCCAAATATTCAGTATATTTTAACAGATAGTTAATAGTATGCATCTTGCCAGCTGATTTTTTGACTGGACTACTCATTAGTTAGCCACCTTGGTCTAAAGCTGAAATTTCTCTACAAATTCCAACAGGATCTCTCTTCACCAGGATAAGACACAATTGGGTATAAACATTGATCCAATCAGTCCTTTTGGTTTATTATTCAATAGTTAACCATTGTAATCGTTCTTGAAAAAAACCCTAACCCCCCATGAAAATTTCATGGTTTACGTTTCAAAGGGTGTGAATCCGAATCTGCAATAAAAACATTTTCCGCCCTACGCCTTATGCACGATTTCTCCCAAACGGCTGAAGCAAAAAATCTGAAATTTTCAGGAAAAATCAATATTGGTCCGACAACCCCAATTCTTGAGCCAGCTCTCACTTAATTTAAAGTGTCCTTTAAGGGTTGTCAAAGTTTTGTAAAATCCCTAAAAACCTCAAAAAAAGTCAAGGTGGCCTAAATTTGGACTCTTTTTGAAGAACTTTCCACGAGGAATCGAATGAGCCCCTCCGTAGGTCAAACCATTCCCGATATATGGCCCGATTTGTGGTGCCAACATTTGCATCATCTTGGTTTATTATTGTTTTTGTTTTGATATCAGTAACCTAGTGATGTAGTAATGTGGATACTGGAGTGAACTCCTAAAAGGCTTTGTAGCCGATACACTACACGGGTTGAAGCATTCTGATACGCATGAAACGCTACAAATGCTTTCACTGGGGTTTATTATTCAATTGGCTTGCGTTCATGATTTGAATTTCTACTAAGCTTTGGAGTGTGCGTGTTTCACAAGTGATAGAGCGATTATTGAATTTCAGGAGGCACACAAATATGATCAACTGATCAATCCAAATAGGTTTTTTGGTTGAGAACAGATTTATGTGCTCTATGCAATTCTCCTGAAATAGGGTATAAACATTGATCCAATCAGTCCTTTTTTAGAAGCATCTTGAACATCAATCAACAAACTGTGATGGCAGAAGAATTGTTTGGTAAATTTTCAAGGTTCATTATTGAAAATAACACTCAAAATAACGCACAATTTAACCTTCCAGAGACAACGTGAATATTCAGGATATATGAGGCAGCGTTGGTACATTTTGACCCAATATCACGGTAAGGTGCAAGCAGTCATTTAAAACAGGAGAAAAAAAATTTAGTTCCGTTTCTGTCATAAAACAACGTTTTTTATCCATCATCAACAAATCACTTTTCAAAGTCAGATACAAGCTGAAAGTACCTAGTGCAACTGAGTTCAACTTCTTTCACATTTCTCCAAAACACACGGTAAAAGGAACAAGAGAATGAAAATAATTAATTTTAAGAAAAACTGACAGAAAGAAAATGAGACAATGCCGAATCATGATTGCAACAGCATGAAAATAATGCTTTCAAATCAGAAAAAAGATGGAGAGAAACGCAAAATTGTGTATTAACAAATCAGACAATGTTATGTCATGTTGACCCACATGTTCTCTTAATATTTCCAATCATGACAAAGTCACTCACCTCTGAAACCGGTTCCCACCTCGTTGACACTTCCAGGTATACTGGTTTGATAGCTACCCAACTCCCCAAGCTCCTAACACTGCTCCCTTACAACTCATGAGAGTTTTCCCTTTCCTTGGGTAATTTTGACAGGAAGGTTAAGTTACCAAGGTTAACTCACCTTTGCTAACTGCTACAGCTTGTTTAAGACTGTTGATGCAAACAGTATCATTTCCACGTTGTTTCGCCACAAGGCCACTAAGCATATGATAAGCAGGGAACTCGCGAATTTTCAGATTGTTGCTCAAACCATGCTCCAACGTTGCGGCTGCTTGCTCAAAATCGCCCTACAAGTCAAAAAACAAAGTTGAAATTTTAGTAACTTGAAAACACTCAATCCCTAGCGATATAGAAACTTATATTCTCTTGAAAAAGAATCACGCTCTTACCTTCTGCACGTACAAATTGGCAAAGAGCAAGTGAGCATGAGGGTTTGAGCTATCAATGTTGTCCAAGATGTTGTTGAGCGTTGTTGTCGCTTCGGAAAAATCTCCAACTGCCAATTGAATTTTTGCCAACTCCAAGTTAGCTTCCACTAGGCCAGGACATGTCTCAACAACCAGGTTGAGAGTTCTCAGCTTTCTTTTCTCTCCCATTTTCTGCAATTTAGATTTTAAAGCGTTAGATTTAGTAAAATTTCAGTTGTATGAGGAGGATTAATGAATTTGAATAATAGAGTTTGACACTACATTTGCATTGGATTACATAAATATCAGCAGGAAAGCTTTTATCAATGATGATTATTTGCACAATGTATACGACTGGACAAATTTGCTACTACAACTTACATTTTCGGGGTAAGAATGGGCGATTTTTATGAGCAGTTCTGGATCCAAATGAATCAGGTAATCGATGCCGAATTTATATTGAGTGGATCGGGATTGGAGAATCGAGACAGCTTTATCCAGCAACTCTATGGACTCTGCAGGATTCAGTAGACCTCTCAACATCAAAACTTCGGGGTTTTCCTTCTTTTCGTCGAGATCAATTAGAAATTCGATCTGTTCTCTTACCTGGAGAAAAGTGCGATTTTTAATTGATATAAATTACACAAAATATTGATGACTACTTGTACAGTTCAGATTGGCTCTACTATGTTAAATTTTCTTGAAAATATAAGGATTAGGTAACAACATGTAATGCGATAATCCGACTGTCCAGGGATTAGGTCCCGATTTCCCCCAACTAGAACATTCCTTCGTCAGCACCCCAGGGACCAGTGAGAGGGATGAGAGCTGCCTTGTTTACCGATTTCAAGTTTTCTAACGTAGAAGCAGTTCCTCCTTAGCAGGCGCCCCAGGGATCTGTCTGTGCAAATGTGAAATAGTGGTTCTCAGCTGAATAGTTTCACAGAAACGGTCCCACCTTTGGAAAGGTGCCCTGGGAGTCTAATAGAGCTATTCGGAAAGAAGGGAGACACTGGTATCCTGAAACTACCAACTTTGAGATATAGAACGGTCCTGTCTCTGTACATGGCCGAGGAATCTGAATCGTCAAAAATGCAATCTAATCTTAGTTTTCAAAGAATGGAATGGCGTCCCAGGAATCTGTTTGTACTGAGTTAGGATGAGGACTAGTTCGCCTACTGTCTTACCCTTGTTCAACTCAACACACAGACGATTCTGCAAAACACCGCCCAGGAATATGTAAGATGAGTTTCGAGTTATGGCAGGGTAAAAGTGTTGTACTGCTTGATGGGGATAGTGAATGACAAGACTTTTGTTAAGGGTTGGGAGCTTGTTCGAGGAATACCAGGTTAGTGGTCCCAGAGTCATAGAGTGGTACTACCCTACTCTTCGATCAGAGTCATTGGTAGAAAGGTTAGGTAGTTGCCTCCACATTGCTTCCAGGGCTTTGACTGTGTTCCTGGAATCCTGTTTATTTGGATAAGAGTTCCTGTTTATAATAGTATATGAGGGTTATTACACTATGTACTATCAACGTAACCTTAATCGAGAATGAATCAATGAGAAAAGTAACAAGTACACCCCTTCAGCAATAAAATACCAACAATCTTAAGGGTATCATTGGATTTAAACCTAACTAATCAAATAGAAAACTCAAGTTTACCTCGTTGCTCAACCCAGACTGAGCCAAGCTAACTTGGGTCAGGCCACAGAATGCTAAAGAAGCATCATCCATTTTAGCAGCTTCTTTGTAGGCATTTTCGGCTTCAAGAAAGCGCCCTGTGAGGTAATAGTAGTGTCCAGCTTCTAGATGCACATTCAAAGAGGGCGCTCCAGTTTTCAAGGCATGTTTCACAAATTTCTCCAACTCAGCTAAAACTGAGGAATTGCTACCGCAACATCTACAAGATCAGACATAGATGAGCTGAATACAACAAATACAAAATTCAACATTTTTATTGCACCGAGTTATCTCATTAAAAAATTGTATCTGACTTATATGACTACAGTATATTATTACAGACATAATGTGCATAACGTTTTCAAACGTCTCTAGGACATATCTCATTCACTTCCTACTCAAGCTCATGGAGTTTCAGATGCTTAAGGCGTCGAGTTAGATCTTGCACATCCAGGAGCTTTAAAGCTTCCGCATTCACATGATTTATTAGCCTGGCAAGGTGAGCGTATAGAACACACTAGTATGAATTAGAATTCCATAAAATTTGTAAACATTCAAGGTGAATTGGACCTGGCAAGTAATTCAGATGTGCCCTACCTCTAAGGACTAACCAGCAACGACTGGACAGTTATTGATATGATTATGTTCCTTGTGTACAACCATCTTAGTGATGTATGTACTCATCGTCCAAATCAATAAAGGATGAATAACTATTTTCCTCTGAAACCAAAATGTCTACGTGCTCTTTGCCTTCACAGCTTTTCTTCACAATGATTGCCAGTTTTGCCAACCCTAACGTAATTTTGGGAGGATGTAACAGGATGTGAACAGTTCTCTTGTCGCGCAACGGCTACTGATAACTTACTGGTAGCTACAACATTTGCTCAACTCTCAGACCTTTTACATTGAAATAGCCTTCAAATTTCCAAATCCTAAAGAGCACAGGGGAAGTTGAGTAACTGTTCTACAAAGTCCCACTACATTGCTCTGGAACAGAGCCTCAAAGAACATAACACTGTACAAATAACATGCAACACAAACGGTCCATGCCTACCTTGAGAACGCCGATACAACTCTCATAGCCATCCAATACGCTTTGGGCTCCTGCTTGATGATGTCCGCAAGTAATTTACGCAGAATGGGCAGGACTTCTTCGTATTTACCGAATACTAAGAATTTCAAGGCTCTAACCTTCAACAAAGGAGAACGACAATTTATTAAAGTGAATTTAAATTAAATTTATAGTTGAGAAAAGTGTAAGTGGAACCAACACAGAAAATGAAAAAGGAGAATTTCAATTAATTCACTTTTACAATTACGATTTGGACTCATGATATAAAAAAACCATTAAAAAGAGCTTTATACCAGCAAATCGACACTCAACATAAAACAAAAATGTAAACAGTAGAAAAAAACGGGACATTCCATGGTACCTACAGCCAGATCATTTAAATTGATTAATTTTACACATTTAAGTACAAAGAATGAAAAATTGCAACCTACAAATATGGGATTTCAGCTCAAAGGAGGGGAGCAAGTAAACAGAGATGAGAGCTACGGCTGAAGGGGTAGCACGTACACGAATGACCCCCTCGGGCAGACGGAAAAGTGGTGATGCCGGGATAACAAATGGCGGAAGGAGCCCACCCAAAGGTTAGTTTAAGGAGTGTTGGCGGCGGGGGGGGGGGACCGGTGGGTCGGTACAGTCGCTAAAAACTGAATTGTAGTCCTGTTGATAATTTAAATGATAAAATTTACATTTTTAAATAACTCAATTATAAAAGAATCAGATGTTTTAAAAATTTTCCGTTCACTATCCGCAAAAATATTCGACTTACACACAGCTTGGAATAATACAGTGGAAGAGTAAAGTTACTGCGGCATAATTCAAATTATTTACATTCTTTACGTTAAAAGTTATAGATTTTTCGTAGATTTGGGTTAATAATGACTCACAATTCGTTAACGTAATCATGTTTTGCAGTTCAGAATTTAGACCACGAATATCTAATAACAACTCCCTTCTAGAAGAAAAAACGGTTTGAAATCTTGAATTGATTTTTGAAAAATCTATTTTCCTGCAGATCGCATGTTGCAGTTTAAAATTAAAATTTCAAAATGGCGCAACTTGGAAGAATGCGGTTTGTTTCAATAAACGCCTTACATCAGCCCATTTAAATAACTTGAGTCCTACAAATTGCATCAGTAAGCTGGGGGTCTTCAGCAGCTATACATTGATGCAGGTGATTTCTGGTGTTACCATCCGTTCTTTGTCATATTTCAATGGGAATCGCAGCAATTCCATCCCTGATTCGAGTCTTGAAGTCTTCCAAAACGTTTTTCATCAGGTAACCTCGCAGTATGATATCTCACACAAGTCATCCCCTCAGAGAGAAATCTGCCCCTGTTTCACCCCTGGTATTTGCGCAGTTTAGCCTCGTTCTTTAAATTCAAATATCCCTCCGATCCTCTTCTTTGGCCACCAGGTCCAATTCTGGTTGACGCTGAGGCAGTCTACACATAGGCGCACAGTGGACAGAGCTGTACAAAATCCTCAAAAATGAAACTTTCGCAATTTCTTTCTTTATTTCATATTGTTCCTAAACACCTACTGAAACAAACCTAGCACTCTGTTTCTTCATCAAGCGTGAGGGATGGCTTTTGGAAGGCATTAACCAGGGTCATTTCCTGCCTAATGGGATTCTTGACCTGGATAGGCAGTGTTAAATTCAGGTCACCCGTGAATTATGAATAGCATCTTGCAAAATATAGAGCAAAGAAGTAAGGTCATCCCCGGTCGTCCTGAGATTAGCACACTCCGATCTGACACATATTCAAGTGTTTTTCCTGTAAATATGAGCCTCTCGTTGCGAACCTTTGCTAGAAAATGAATGTTTTGATTCGTACTTCGTTCGAATAGGATGTTGTAAAGATGAAATCTTGCCACTCTCGTATATTGTTGAAACCTCATCCAGCTTCAAATAACGCTACCTGAAGGAAAACTATTTCAAACAACGGCCTCACACTCTGGAAGACTTCAAGATTCGAATCAGGCAAGAAACCACCAGTATTCCCCTCAAAATGTGCCTGAGAGTGGCTGAAAACTCCATAAATCCACGATACCTGGGTGTCGAAACTGATTTCCTAAGGTAGGGACGTAAAGCATTTAGCATCTGTAACGTATTGAGAACGTCTACATAACGCAGGATCCCAGAGTGCATACAGAATATCACAGATTTTACAGGTCCCTAAGTTCAGCAAAACATCAAGTGATAAAACATAAATGATATTACCGGTAACACGTGCCACTATAATTGCAAATTCGTCCACGAACTAGACAAAGTCCAGCCTGCATGTTACCACTCACTTCCTGAGCAGGAATGTTGTCAGATTGCAGACCGAGAGTCCGTAGAGCTGTATCAGCCGCATTATCCCATTGCCTGTTGGCTAGTTGCAATTTCATCTTTTCTATCAAGGGCACGACCGCTTTAGGCTGCTTCACCACGAGGGCATTCACTTTCGATAGAGCCTCAACAGGACCAAGAGAGTTAATTTCACCCATGAGAGCGTCCATGTTGCTTTTATCCTGAAAATACACAAGTAAAAATTTATCTCCTTAAATAAATGTATTTTCATGTGAATCCCAGCTTCCCTCACGTATTTTTTTTTTTTTCATTTTCCTAATAAGGGATGGGAGGAGCCCCCGGTCACTGAGACTGCTAGGATCTATTGTGACGCTGTCCCCATTTTTAATTCAAAACCTTATTAATAACCTCTTCGTTTACAAAGTGTAGGAGGTTTTCAGGCGTTTCCAAGGCAATATCAGAGGGTGTTAGGGCACCCTTCCCGAAATGCCGGAATCTAGTTGATGCAACAGCAGGACAATTACAGAGGATGTGTTCTGCTGTTTCCGCCTCTTCGCAGCAGAGCCGGCATTCTACTGTCCTGGCCTTACCAATTTTGTTTAGGTGATACCTTAGGGGGCAGTGGCCAGTAAGAACTACAAGTTAGCGAAGGTCTTTATCTACGCCTCAATGATAGAAGGGCTTTTGCGCGTTTCCTTGAAATAGAGAGGAACCGCTTGGCTTGCCTCTGCTTAGGAGTGTTGTGCCAATATTCTGTGCGTGTTTTGTCCTCCCATTTCTGAACCTGTTGAGTTATATAACTCTTGGTAACCCCTAGTTGGGGTTCAGGTCCAATTGGATTGGACTCTGATCCCTTTTTAGCAAGGCGATCAGCTTCCTCGTTGCCCTCTATTCCCTCATGACCCAGCACCCATAGAAGCATCATTTTGTTGCCCCGGACCGCAGCCTTGAGGGAGTTTAGGCAGCTCCAAGTCAGCTTTGAAGTTACCGAGAAGGCAGAAATAGCCTTTAGTGCTGCTTGGCTGTCAGATAGTATATATATCGTTGCACCTTTGAGTCGTTTCCTGGCAATCTCTTGTGCACATATTTCTATACCCTCACGTATTACCAAGCGCAATCAATTACTAGCTCAAGATCAATTCAATGTCCAATGAAAACTCAACAATTCTCTCTTTTATTGAGAGCCCCCACCCAATCTCTTGAGAACAATTAATGATATTATTTATAATGAAAATATTTTCCCAAGATTTCTGTTAAAAATGTTTCCAAACTGTTCATTTTCAATTGGGTATGTAGTTACAGGTAGCACAAGTTGTCATGATAATCGAGGGGTTGAATAATGGAAACCGACCTCTGGGATCATCAACACAAGAAGGCAGTGTATAGTAGATTTGAGGTGACAACATTCGATAGTTTTACAATATCACACTTACCAATTGAGAGGCAGAATTGAACTGACGCAAAGCGGCCCTCGGTTTTTTGGCATCAACTTGAAGCCAACCAAGAAAAGCCAGCGTTCTTGAAGAGCTAGGATCCTTGGCAAAAGATTCGTCAAGGAGTTTTTGTGACTTTCCATGATTTTTAGCCAGATAGTGGTAAACGCCCTCATAGAACAAGTCGTTGGTTTCGCCGTTTTGCCTGGCGGTCCTCAAGGCAGATTCCAGGTCTTTCACAGCTTCCCGGTCGACCACCTACACACAACAACGTGCCTTCATTAGATTCGGTAAGACTAAAAGATGATGGATCTTCATTTCTTAATCACCTTATACATTTTAGATCAAGTGGCTGGTCTCGCGTTTCACTTCAGCTGATAGGTTTGCTGCTAAGAAGCTGATATGGAGTTATCTGGGAATGCCTTCCTAGTCCACTTGATATGCGTTTTGTTTGAAGAAGGATTCCCATTACTGCATCCACCGTACGTTACCTATGTTGGGAGTGCTAGTTGAGCAGAAATAATGGCAACGTACTACAGTTTGAAAATGGAGTTGTGTAAAGCGGAGGAGAGCATTTGGCTTAATAGTCAGTGCCGAAAATTTCATGTTTTTCCTTCATATAACAGTTTATTGAAACAGGCTGGGTCGAAATACATCCAAGTACATCAAGAAGGCGCAGAAGATAATAACGAGGAGAGTCCATGCTGAAAACGGTCGAGTATACGAGGTGTACTTTGCCTTCCAGGAACTTACTGCCACATACTAGAACTTCATGGAAATCATTTTTGCAAAGTCAGCTGATAAGGTATGGAAGTTAGGCCAGGAGAAGGAGGGGATGATGGAGAAGGAACTCAGGGGGTTGAAACAATGGCCACATAAGTCGCCTGGAATATCAATCAGCAACATTCTTCTAAAGCAATGTGGACAACCAAGCTGGGGGTCTTACGAATGAACTTGGAATTACTGAAGTTCACCATTGGCCTAACAGAGTGTGCTGTCTAGCAGGATTCCAAGATAAAGCCCGTGTTTTTTCAAAAAGTTATCTTCCCTAAATAATCGACCATGAATTGACAATTGATTTTTAATATTTACCAAACATAAATAAAAGACATGATATTGACATCCAAACTGATGCTTCAACAATAATGAATCCTACTACTACAACAATTTAAGACTTTAAAACAGGGGAATATTAAATTTTAGTTTGACCGTTTGTGTTTCTGACACACAATTTGGACAGTGTGAATAATCTGCAGCATATCAGTAGGGGAAGGATAGGATATACTCGTAATTAATCTTTAGTCTGTCATAAATAAACACCTGTAATTGATTCTACTTAATTGTATTGAACAAAAAGTTCAAAGCAATATAATCTACTCAAAAGATATAAATAATATTGATATCACTCACATTCATCACACTATATAAAGACGAGCTTATCAGAGTATATCCACTTTTCAGGGGGTGGTAACGTTGGGCGGGTGGAATTCTCCCCCCCCGTCTCCCAGGGCAACCGACCTGCTCCCCCCGACCCCGCCAGTGAAGGAAGGAGGGCCCCAGCGGGGGGAAGCGTCTACCAGGGCAAGGGACGTGGTCCTCTCCTCGGGGATTTGGGATATACGATTTTTTGACTTTTAATATTGTTATTATACTCCCTCATTGTGTTGTTTAGTTATTTGCATATTGTTATTATACTCCCTCATTGTGTTATTCATCTATTTCTTTTTAACTTGCGTAGCAGGGCCATTAAACTAGTATATCAATAATTATCAACTGATTATAAACACATTATCCGTACGTTGGAAGTTACTAGATACTGCATACTCCTTCTTGGATCAAGCGAAAAATTCAGGATGATTGTGAAGTAAGTGTAGTGAAGTACACAACAATATCAGGTTGGAGCTTTAGGCCCAATTCACATTTAACGGACGTGTGGCGAAGACGTGGCACGGACGTGGCGGTGACGTGACCCGTGCAATGCTCACACAAGTGGCGAGAAAGGGCGTCATCACTCAACAGGTATCGCGAAAGCTAACATGAATTCGTCATCTAGTGACGAAGAAGAACAAGATCTTCTGGATTTGGTGTTACTCGCTCACCTGAACCAAAAAACGAGGAGCTATTGGGTTCATCAGTTGTGGCTGAAAAGGGGGAAAGACAATGGAACGTTCGATGTTATGCGTGAGCTGAATATTTACCCAGAACGATTTCAAAATTTTTATTGGATATCTCACGAGTGCTTCCATAAAATGTTGGCCCTCGTAAAGGACAGCCTATTAAAGAGATCCACCAATTCCATCGCTCACACATCCACATGTACATAATTATATGAATCATCATCATCATCATCCTCAACAGACACTGGTGGGCTTCCAATTGTTTCAATTGTATCTCCATAAAATTCCTCTTCCCTGTCTGAGGGAACTTGAACTAGAACTTCATCTTCTGAATCACCAGCTTCCCCATCTACATTTTCTCCCTCCTCCAATTGTTCCAATAATCTCCTAATCTCTCCGGGTTATGACAAGCCATCACAGAAAAATAAAAAGCTTAGAAACTGCCGGAAACGAAAAAAGTACAAGTGACTGAAAAATGTGTCAGTTAACTGCACCGTGGGGTGGATTCCACCCCAGAACCACTCTGCTAATTCCATGTCACTGTGGAATCTGAAGCACGACTGAATCCGGAACAGACATGAATCGGATCGTAAGGCTCTGTGGCTTTTATACGGGGGGGATTCCTAGAAAAGAGGCGTCGCTCAAATAAGAGCTGCTAGGGTGGAATCCACCCCACGATGCCATTCTAGGGCAAAATATGGCCTCGTCGGTTGTCTGAAAACAGAGACAGATTAAACCATTAATTAACATCAGACCATAAACTAAATGTACTTAGGTTTTTATCCCGTTGTATACCATATAGAATTTCTTATGTAAGTAGGTAGATTTGAAAGGCAGGAAATGAGGTAAGTTATATGATAATCTATTTGATACAATATAGTAGGTAGGTACTTCCTTCATAGATAAAAAAAAACTTCCTTTTTTGCATCTTGCATCTGGGTGAGATTGCCCTGTAGCACCAACGTTTTGCGCACTTTAACATTGTTTTGCCTGCCTTCTTGGCAGTTATTGGATTTATTTCATATTATGATCTAATGACTTCGTACTTTCTAAAATTAATGTTTTAAATATTTAAAGTTTAACAACGCAATAAATCACGAAATTGGAATGAACCAATAACAGGTAGAGATGATCTAAAAGCAAAAACGGATAACTCCTTCAGCCAACCACCATCACAATACGAAACACTAGTGCATATTCTAGTGGAAATTTAAACAAGCTCTCAGTTACATGAGGTTAACGTACAGGTTGAGCTAATATCAAATGCGTCTATTATCTGGAGCCTTCACCGTGAGTGCAACACTGTGAAAATCAAGCGAGTCTGCAGAGCTTCCCTCTGATACCAGGCTTACAAGCTCTATATTCCTCGGGAGGATCTGGACCACAATATGCTTGCCTGCCGCTTCAACCTGTTGTCTCCCCGCGCCTGTCGTTTGAGTTTATGTTTTCTTACTTCAGGGTCTGGTATCGGGGCAGGTTGATTTAAGGTTTCCTGGCTCGTGTTGTTTTTCATGTGCCACGCTTCTGTTCCTGCACAGTGACACCGTTTGCCATTATCTTTTCTTCTGCTAACTACTTGTACCACTGTCCGTTCTGCCATATTCCTCATCAAGTGAATGCCCCCCCCCCGTCATTGACATTCTTTCCTCGCCTCTCTCTGCTATTCAAACTCAACTCTTCTGTCATCTCTGCTCAGTACCTCTTGATGAACCCAAAGCCTAATTCTGTCTTGTATGCACCTTGATGGCACCAACTACCGTCCCCAGATGAAGGCATCAACGACTGTTGCGTCTAGTATGACAACACATGCCTGCGAGGGATTTCACTCATCACTGAATGAAAGCGTCAATAGAATTCTTTAGGTAGACAGATTTGGTCCGTAGTTTCTTCAAAACTGTTTGTTCCGTTGGAGCTTTCCAACTCTAGTTTAGGAACAGAAAGACTTTTTGGTGGTTTTCTGAGCTTGAAGATGAGTATTAGCAGCCTATCTGTTGTACAGTAACATTTGTGACAAAACTTCTATATTAAAATGTTCAAAATGGAAACAAAAAATACTACTACTGGAAAAACTGACAACCGGCACTCACGTTTGTTGTCTTGAGTATCTACGCTACTCTTCCACATCTAATTTACTTTAAAAAATCGATCTTTTTTTTTAACCCATCTTACACGGTCCAGGAAAGCCGAAAGGTCAAATAATATGAGAATGACCCACCTATGTCTTTGCCCTCAGATCACAATTCAAATCATGTACAAAGAAACACGAATAAACACAAAACGGTTTACTAATTAAATATTATTTACTTGGCAATGGTTATGGGCGTAGATGGAAGTCAGTAAGGCGGCTACAGCTGACTTGGGATGAGTCGTAAACGGCCTCACAGAGTCCAAAGCTTCATTCACTTTATCCGTGTATATCAGACAAAATGATTTCAACATGGCAATAAGCGGATCGCCGAGATTGGACGAACATTCTTTAATAGCCGCTTCGTAGCTCCTCTCGCGGAAGTAGTAATGCGCATTCATCAGCTCCATGATTCGTTTTTTTTTTCAAATTCACCAGTTCATTGTTTAGGGTCCTTCGGATTGACGACGCCTCTAACGATTTTCTTGAATTGCGGGTACGGGTGTTGCCGGTAGAAAGTTGCCAAATAGGGGCAAGAGAGTATTACTTTGACATTGTTATCCGCACAGTACTCCAGAACTTCCTGCAAAATAAACGTAAATAAATATTTAAGTGAGCCCCCAATTGTATGCTTTTCGTAACATCGTATCAAGATGTAATTCGAGATTACTACAGTTTTTTTTTTTTTTTTTTTTTTTTTTTATTCAACAAGGTACATTTTTGGGCAGTGCCCTATATAGTATGTTAATGTTGGCGTATAGCACTATAGTGATTAACATGTAACAAAATAATTTCCAGATATAGAGCTAATTGAAGTAGCTCTTAAACATGAACGCATATAACGCTGAGATAAACTCCAACATAAAGTAGCAATGAGTGAGTGCATATGAAAGGTATATATGAAAGTTTGGTGAGTGCTAGTTGAAGCCATCAGCGTTATCTGAATGATGTTTTCTTTTGGTGGTGGACGGTGCAGGGAGATTGCATTTACTAGAGGATTTGGATGGTTAGGTGCCTTGGTATACATTTGGTGATAGGTGGCGATGAGTGTGTCATGGACTGTAGGAACTTCCAAATCCTTATGCAATTCATCGTTACGGACATACCATGGAGCGTTGCATATGAGTCGAAGAACACGGTTTTGGTGGAACTGTATTCGATTGATTTGGGTGTGCGATGCAGAGCACCAGAGGCCACCCCCATAGAGCCAGATGGGTCGGATGACCACTTGGTATACCATCAGTTTTATGTAAATAGGGAGCTTGGGGTGGCTGAGAAGAGGCTTTAGCTGATGGATGCGAGCTCTAATCTTCCCAGATAGGGATGAAATGTGGGCATTCCAGGTGAGACGCTGGTCAAGTGTGATTCCAAGGTAAGTAGTTTCGGACTGGATAGGTAAATTGGTGCCACATATGGTAATGAGGGGTGGTATATAATTTCTTCGGTAGGTAAACGGGACAAGAGCAGATTTGGAAGTCTCCACTTGAGTGCCCATGCAGTGATTTCGTCTGATATACTTTGCAACTTTTGGACAGCCAGCTCACAGGAAGTGTTTTTCACCACTATTGCTGTGTCGTCAGCAAACTGTGCCAACAGAACTCCGTCAGACGATGGATGTGGAGAGGGAAGATCATGAACGTAGAAGATAAAGAGCAGAGGCCCGAGAACACTGCCCTGGGGAACTCCCGCAAGGATAGGATATCTGCTGGACTCTGCTCCATTGATGCTGACTCGGAAATGGCGGTTGTGAAGAAATGATTGGAGTAATCTGTAATAGGTGTCGGTTACGTGAGGCTTTAGCTTCGCCAACAGTCCATCATGCCACAACCTGTCAAACGCTTTTTCGATATCAAGGTACATACCCAGAGCAAAAGATTTATCTTCAAAAGCGGCTAATATTTTGTCGAGTACCCTATGCAGCTGCCATTCACAGGAATGGAGGTTACGAAAACCAAATTGAGTTGTTGGGAGAAGATGCTCCACTTGATGTAAAATATGAGGGAAAACAAGCCTTTCAAAAAGTTTGGACAGGATTGGCAGCAAACTTATCGGCCAGTAGCTAGCTACTTCATCAGCTCGTTTGCCTTTCTTTCTGAGCATAATGATTTTGGCAGTCTTCCAAGCATTCAGGAAGTAACCTACCCGGAGTATGGCGTTGAACTACAGTTTGGATTCAGTTATATGTCGGTCATTTCAAAATTTCGGTCACATTTATGTCACTGATCAGTATTGCCGTCAAATCTCAACTAAATACAGTTTTGTATTTAGTTGTTGTTTTGTAGTTAGTTGTAGATCTCATCAGACGGTCTTTGCGACCATGATTATTACATGCACCATTAATTTAAGATTACAAATAAAGCATGTTTTCATTCATTCATTAATTCAATACAGTTTTGTAAGGGTTACAAAACTATGTGGATGTACATGTTCCATGGAAAAGTATGTAAAAGTTGTGCCTACAGGACCCAGGAGAAAATACCAAAGTCCGTAATTCTCATTCCCTACAGCTGTCGCTAACCAGAGGTACCCAACTTCCAACGTCACTACTCAGCGAAATATTTATTGGGGCTGTTATATCCACTTACATGAAAGAACATACCATCTACAGTAGATATCCGCCTCGGGGAAAAAAATTAGATGAAATCAAGTAGCCTCATCAGCTCATTATTTCAGTGTCACACGGTTTTTCCTCACTCCCTACAATGTTTTATAGGGCACTGAAGACAACCCTATATGTGTATGGAGGGAATACGGTTTTTTGTTTTTGTGACTAACCAATTGAATGTTTTACGCCAGATAGTTAATTGGCAGTTTGACATCAACAGTGATAAGTAAGTGTTGGTTGTACTTACTCGCATTAATATTAATGGAATTTTTCAAGTATTGAGCAATGTTTTGATGGAGAATCTAGCACTTGAAACAATTCCCTGCTAGTTCTCTATTATCGTTTTTAGATTTTCTAAATAAACGACAAATATTTAAAATGCTGCTATTAGAAAAAATCATGAGATAGATGGAGTAGTTAACCGTTCCACTGTAAAAAAAAAAAAAAAAAAAAACCTCTGCCAAGTGGGTGTGGCACATAGCTTCCTCGTATCCATAACATGACTGTATAGATCATTGAAAATTATTATTGACTAAAGAACTTCGTTCAATTAGGCGAAGTAAATATTAAATTAGGGTAAATTCATTGTTATGCAAGAGCATAACTTGAGAAAATAAAGGTAGGCATGTTCAACTATTTAACGAACTATAAAATATACCTAATAAGTCCGAATAATCCCTGAAAATTTCATCGAAATTGGTCAAGAACCCCCGGAGTTATGCGCGTGACAAGGATTTCACGTTTGCGCATGCGCAGAATCTACTATTGATCCGGGGATCATGAAACTCATAGGGGACCATCTACACATCAAACCGAACAAACCCTGGAAATTTAATCGAAATTGGTCAAGAACCCCCAGAGTTATGCGCGTAACAAGGATTTCACGTTTGCGCATGCGCAGAGGCTAATATTGATCTGGGGGTCATGAAACTCATAGGGGACCATCTACACATCAAACCGAACAAACCCTGGAAATTTCATCGAAATTGGTCAAGTACGCCCGGATTTTTGCGGTTATCAATGCTTTCAAGTTTGGGCATGCGCAGAGGCTACTATTGATCCGGGGGGTCATGAAACTCATAGGGGACTATTGATCCCGGGAAATTGGTCAAGAACTCCCGGAGTTATGCGCGTAACAAGGATTTCACGTTTGACCATCTACTATTGATCCCATGAAACCCGCCATCTACACCCCATCCTCGAAAATTTCATCAAAATCGGACTATAACTTCGTGTAGTTTTGCCCGTAACAAGGATTTGCTGACAGACACACAGACAGACACGGAACCAAAATTGTTCAGAAAGGTCTAAAACGCAAAATGCGAGTGGAATTTTTGATTTTGGAGACAAAAAAATTTTCACATTCCGAAAGTGAAAACAATGCTTCCGCTACTTTAGTAGACTCGGAAGCAATTATCCTGCAACACCTAAACGAGAGCCTGACAACAACAAGGCTCCAGGTACAGCCTCAGGGAGGGTGTTCCCATAAAATTGGCTAAAAAGAAGCATTTGAAACCCTCAGTTTCCAACAACTAATCATAATTTTAATTCATTTATTTTAAAACTATCGCCAATTATTAAATATAAAGAATTCCAACAAGCAGATTTCAATCTGTAGTCCTTAATAAAATGGTTGTCCCCTTCCGAAGACTGCTACACCTCCCAGTCTGCTGTCTACCTTATGAGTACTCCAATAATAACCTTTAAGTGAGTTACCCGAGCAAGATCTTGTCCAATTCCTAAAGTTCGGTACTTTACTGGCACGAAAATGTGATACAGATTAATAAATCCATTCGCTTGAAAGTAATCAATGTAAGCAACATCTGAAAATAGTGCAACCAACAGATATTATGCGAACATGAACATGAAACCCTAAAGCATGAAGAATAATGGTAGACCTATTTTTTAATATTCAATAGAACTTTGAGAGAAAATGTGCATAATGTTCAAATCTTTTCACTATAAACCCTGATCGTCTCAGAGACCAGGAGTTCCACACATCCCTTATCCAAATTGTACAAATGTGGATCCACTTCAACAGACTCTTTGATTAATTTGCACTGATTTCAACTGAAATATGATTGCATATTAGCATCTCGGTTAACAAGGAAAAACTGACATTGTTGTGCAAATTGAATTTCTATAAATCTCCAGCCTTAAAAACATGATGAAATATCCATGAAAGAGTTCTTTAACGAGTCCACACACGGTCTTAGTGGATGATTCAACTTTTGGGCGAGAGGCGATACCTGTCCTCCCTCCTGGTGGTATGAGAACAGCAGATAATGTAGAAAATACTACATTAACATGATAATAATGTGAAATTAATCCACTTTAAAACGTCCAATGCATTCAGCAGTCATGCACACGATCAGCACTGTCATTGGTGCTTAAAGATGAGTAATGTACTAACTGTTCTGTTGGGTAAGGATTACTTTGTAGTAACAACTAACAGTGATTCTGCAAGAATTAGAGCAGAGCTTTTAGCACTAAAGCAGTTCATTCACGATTCTGCTACTTGTAGTGGGGAATGCAACGAAGTTCCCCCTCTTCACTCTCCTGCCTCAGAAAGCATCCTGCCTATGAGATCCATCTTTCCCAGCCCGATTTTGAGCTCTCCCACCAAATGTCATTTTAAAATGTTGAAAGTGGCAGGCCTGAAAATAAATGTGGCAAAGACAGAGAGTATTTGGTGGTTGGAGGACAGGGACACGATATGCACGTTGCTGGTCTGGGAACTGTGCGGGCCAATTTAAGTACCTGTGTTCTGTGTTGGATGCTGGTGGAGGATGTCAGGCAGACGTCGATGCCAGAATTAGCCTCGCCCGGGCTGCTTTACGTTTGCTCAATAAAGTGCTGTGGAGTGGGGAGATACACCTTCGAACCAAGAAAATAATATTGACAGCAGTCGTGGAGAGTATCCTGACTTATGGGTTTGAGGGTCGTCCCTGACACAGAGGAACCAGCAGCAATTGTGTGCGGTGGAGATGGACGGGCTGAGGTGAAGCCGTCGAGTGTTGCGGCTGGATAGAGTCCAAAATGTGGATATCCAGGACACCATCGACCAGCAGGAACCTGTTATTGAGAGGATTGAGAGAGGGGCTCTGGCGTGGTATGAGAAAAAATTTGCCGATATTTCGAAATATCGGAATGGAAGTATCGATGGGGAGAGACAGGTTGTCCGAGCGTCAGTCCTCTAGCTGTTTACTAGTGGGAGTACAGATTGCCCCGGTTCGAATCCAGCTGGCACCAATAATTAGGCCCAAAATCTTATCAAGTGTTGTATACCTGTCCTGTCATTAGACAGTTCACCTCTGATCTCGATATCACGTGAATCCAAAACGCTCCCAACCCAGGGGCGTGAGGCAATGGGAAGCCACGAGCGAAATCGTCAGACCTATTTCCGATCCTCTCTGGAGGACGGCTGGCGACGTCCGCGACACCTCCGGGTAGTCAGACGAAAATCCAAGGTGAAATTCCTTGTTTACTTTACTTTACTTTTTTACTTTCACTTACAAAAATATCGATGTTTTGAAATATCGGGTATCGATACCCATCCCTACACTCAATGCGATTCATAGTCGTGATTTGAAGGAGCCCTGAGAGGGCATCCCAAACGATCACTCAATGGAATTCACGAACCAAAAATGGTTGCGTAAGTCACTCTAAGCTGATCACTGCAACAACTGTTATCTATAGGTAAGAACTTTTGTATTTCATTTGGTTAATTAATCGTTTATTAGTTCCATTTTCGGTAGAAGTCGAGAAGAGGTAACCCCTCCCTCATCAGACCGTCACCATATTGGAAAACCAGATGTCTCCTATCGATATAGGCAGAATGTCTAGTTTGCTGGTCTGAATGGTCGCTTCGTTCGCACCTCAAAAACAAAAAAATATCCTACATCAATCCTTCTAGTAAAGTATAGATCAGTTGGACAGATAGATCAGAATGTGTTAACACTTGTGTCTCTGCGTATTAAAAATACTTTTATCACTATGTTGATCGTGAAAATCATTCCATAGTACATGGCAGTGGTATCGATATATTATCCTATATTACGAAAGTACACATCGGTACATGTTCAAATGAGCCTGATAAGAGGTAGGGGTTACCTATTCTCTACTTCAGCCCCATTGGTATTCTCCTAATTTCACTAGTGTTTGATGTGAGAAAATCGCTTAAAAGAGTTATCATTCACTCATAGGAAAAGACCGGCAAACGTAACTCTCATCATGCTGCGGCCTCCATACAGCACTTGACAGATAAAACATCCTACCATCTTTCACATATCAAAATATGAATGAATAATCACTACTACCAGTTGCACAAATCAAAATCTACTAGATCTATTACATTTACAATCAAATAGATATTAGTAAACATTGGTAATCTGTACCGCAAATATAAAGTCACTCCTACAGTTGGTAAACTCTATAGAGTGCAAAAACACTTGAGTTCAGCTAGTCGTTAAATATCTTTACCCGAAGGCAGTTTCATGGTGAATCGTCGGTTTTGAGCGTCATGTTCAATAACTTCCAAAACTCGAGTGAACGAAATGGATTTGTAAACCGAATAAACCACACTGTAGACGCCAGACAACAACTTACTGCCGTACATCATTCAAATTCACTGCAAATGATGAAGGAATCCAAACTGGAACGCCCCATAACATTTTGAATCACAAACTACGAATTGTACAGTTGTTACATTTCAAATTGCGACAAATATTGTGAAAGGTTTGGCATTTTCCAATCGCCATGACAACCAGACACTCACTTCTGGAACCTTCTTCTTCTTCTTTTACATAAGGCCTTGGAAATTAGGGAAGGTTAACTGTCTTGAGATGTGGAGGAAGTGAAGCCACGTTTCTACATAACTATAGAAAACAAATTTAAAATTAAAATTTAAAGATAAAAGAAATTTTCTTTTTCCAGAGGGTGAACTGAAATTAGTTAATTTTTTATCTGAGATATATGGTACCACAACAAAGCCAAGTGATCTATACAGCCATGGGATCGATTACAATCAACGAATCAATCAATAATTACTCATTCCCGTACCAGATATATGACACGTAATCAGTATGTGTGTGTCTCAGTATAGTGTGTGTCTCAGTATAGGGTGGGAGGGTGGGCCACAACAAAGCCAAGTGATCTACAGACACACAGACAGACATGGAACCAAAATTGTTCAGAAATGTCTAAACCGCAAAATGCGATGGAATTTTTGATCCAAGGACACAAAAAAATGTTCACATTCCGGAAAGTGAAAACGTTCCGCTACTTGGTTTCGTTCCAAAAACTTACATCCTGCAAAGAAAATATTTATGAATAATGGATGAAGAGTATTAATCGTTTTATAGAGAGTTTCATCAAACGACTAGTAAACAATTTTGGGGCAATGAATTTCTCGAAAAAACTTAGAACTCATGCCTGTAATGATTCAATCGTTACATTTATTCAAGAATACATGTTCCTTTATAGAACAAAGTTCGATTATTTCCTAAAATTATGACGCTGTAAATATTTATTACTAAATTAAGTTTATTAAAAGTTCATTTTATTTAGTTTATTATGTCCCCGTTGTTGTCTGTAATCAAATTTGCAAATTAAATTTGATCCAAACTTCAATCTGTTTACATTTTCATGCATGTGTAAATTGACAATGTCAATTTTTGATTAGACAACACATATATATACTATGGTTGATCGAGTGGAAATCATTCACAAAAGGCAAAATATTATTTGTCTATTTTTTAAATTTTTTGATTCTTCATGATTTTTGCCAAGTGTCTCTAAATATGACAATAAATTTCAAATTTCAAGATAAGAATTGGTTTTTTTGGCCTTTGGCCAGAATGGGGTTTGGGGGATGCAATGGTGTAGGTTTGTCGTTTTGTTCCACGTTCGAACGGAAAAAATGTTTAAAAACAATCATCATTCCGCTTGTGGAACCGTTCCTCGTTCCGTTACAGCTGGAACGGTCCATCCCTAATACAGACACACAGACAGACATGGAACCAAAATTGTTCAGAAAGGTCTAAAACGCAAAATGCGAGTGGAATTTTTGATTTTGGAGACAAAAAAATGTTCACATTCCGAAAGTGAAAACAATGCTTCCGCTACCTTGGTAGACTCGGAAGCAATAAACTTACTTGATGAAAATATTTATGACAAATGCGATGAAGAGTATTATAGGATTATAGTTTGTTTCATGATAAGGACTAGTAAAACGTAACTTTTAGTGCAAAGATTTTCTTATGAACAAAAATTAGAACCAAGGAAAGAAGTGTATTAACACGTTTATGAAAGAATACAAATAAGGCAGACAAATAAGTTGGGGTGAACAAAATGCTTTTAGAATAATACATGGAATCCTCCAATGTTGTCCAGCCAAAGCTTGTGTAAGAAGGAGTTCATCACGAAATTAGGGGTACTTGTACGAGCGTCCCCGTAGGGAGCGAAGGCGATGTTTTGGAGTCATAGGCATGTACGAGCGGCCCCGCCTGGTGTAAAGGCACAGATTAGAAATGGTACGAGCGGATCCGCTCGAGCGAAGGCCCGCAGGCCAGTTGAATCCAGTGACTGCAAGATATCCGAGCGAAAATGGAACCCGAAGTAGCCTTGTTAACGAAAAGTTCGCGTGGAAATCGAGATTTGATGTTGGTAAACGGTTACCGTAGCCAAGTATGTCCAAATCGTTTCTTATAAGTACCAGCCCAGATCGAACAACTGCCTGTTGTATTGACCAGTAAAGAAATGATTAATTATGGCAATTAAAGTAATTATCAAGTTTTTTTATTACCCATCTATCAAGTTTTTCAAATGCTAATCATTATAAGAAAAAAGATTTTTTTTTTTAAATTGTAACGATTTAGATCAAAAACCCAATTTGAGCATTGTTTAGTCATTAGAAAGCTAGTACATCTTCACCAAATAACATAGACCATATTATGATTTCTAAAAATCAAAAATCTCTACCTAAAATGGAACAATGTACCACGAGATATCAAAATGACGCCTATAAAAGCCATTGGTTATTGTTTATTAGGTTCGATTTAGATTGGATAGAGAAAATCATAGTTTGTTTTCGTCTTTAGCACTGCCCAAATGCCTCATCCATGATGTTTACACTCAGAATCACAAATTTGTCTTTTTTTGTTTATTAGAAAAAACAAAACAAAAAATTATAAACCGGAGCTGCCTTGATGCAGTAGGACAATACACCACAAAAGGCAAACACCACAAAAATGGTGATTTTGTCTATAAAATTATTTCTAAAACCGATTTTCTCTAAAACTTACAATAATTTCAAATGTCACAAGAATTATGATTTTGAGTATAAGCAGAATGGGATAGCAAGGCAGTGCAATAGGCGAAAACCACAAGAAATTGTAATTTCACTGAAAATAATTTTTTTAAAAACAATCATTTTCTGTAAAACTTGTTTTCTCTAAAGTCTCAAGAAAAATGTATAATTTTTGTTATACACGGGATTGGGGCAGTAAAGCAGTGCAAAAGGAAAAAACCACAACAGAAAAACTGTAATTTTGACTGAAAGTCAATTTAAAAAAAAAAACAAGACTCTCTGGAAAATCACAACAATAAATAGGGATTTTTGGCTAAATCACACAAAAATTGTGAAGATCAATAAAATCACATTCAATAGATGAATATGATTGTAATCCAAATAATAAACCTCATGAAAAACGGAAATTCTCTAACAATTTTTCAAACTGTTATGATGCCCTATTTTTTTGCCCGTGAAAATTACTTTAAGGAATCGTATTTCGCACCTAAACGATAAAACTCTCTTTCGAACGGTATCCTCAAATTTGAGTTTATTTTGTAAATAAAGGGAGTAACGATCATTTTATTGATATAACGTATTAAACATGGGGAAAAAAATCGTGGAAGGCTAGAAGAAATAGGTTAGGCTTTTAGGTGAGTAAAAAAAAACTCTTGGTGTCACTTTTTGTTGCGAATTGGTAGTAAAATCGATTTTTGAAGTTCGGTCCATCTCATCGGTAGACAGGCTGTAAATGGGCAAGTTCCTAATGGAAATAGTGGGGGAAAAAATATAGGTAAGTAGTGCACGCGTTGCATGGCTGGAGATAAGCCACGTTTGACGTAATGACATTTCTAGATAGGTACCGGCATATTTTTAATCACTAGGCCAAATTCTTTTTCGAATAAAATTAAGAAAATTGTCGTAGAGATGAGGAATGGATCGGTCAGCCCCCCCCCCCCCACACCTTTTTCAACATAATTGCTCAAGAGAGGTTTATTGGAAGATGGAGATCAGACAGACAGATATATATTGATTGATCGAAGCTTTATTTAAATAATCAGATATACATAGGTCCTCAACACTTGTTATCACCTCGTTCAAACATTACAATTAATGAACTTGATATAATATAAAATTAATATCTTCTGTACCATTCCTCCAAAAATCATGGAAAATAACAATTCTCTCCGGATTCATTCACTTTCCTTGGCATAGAATAACATTAATTTCTTTTAATAACAGTTAACTATTAACCATATACCCATAAATATCCATAACCACACACACAATGCATGTTTGAGAGAGAGAGTGTGTGTGTGTGCGTGTGTGAGTGTGTGTGTGTGTGAGAGAGAGAGAGAGAGAGAGAGAGAGAGAGAGAGAGAGAGAGAGAGAGAGAGAGAGAGAGAGAGAGAGAGAGAGAGAGAGAGAGAGAGAGAGAGAGAGAGAGAGAGAGAGAGAGAGAGAGAGAGAGAGAGAGAGAGAGAGAGAGAGAGAGAGAGAGAGAGAGAGAGAGAGAGAGAGAGAGAGAGAGAGAGAGAGAGAGAGAGAGAGAGAGAGAGAGACCATTCGGTCGTGGAAAGGTCTGAAACGGGTTTCTAAGCTGTTATTTTTCTTTCTTCTATCGCTTGGGTTGTGTCTCACACCCCCTTGGATCAATTTCAACAGACCTCCCTCTACTGAAAAAGCCTTGTCCTTAAAATGAATTTTATGACTTCAGCTGGACTTTTGAGCGATGAGTATGCACCCCCTCACCGATTGTATTGATCCAATCTGGGCAACGCCAGGTGAATCAGCGAGTGTTCTAAATTGATGCAATTCGAGTAAGAAGTATAGTATGATAGGTATCGTTTAAAGTTTGATTCCTAAATGTTTTATTAGTAATTTTCTCGGGAAATTGGCTATCAAAAGAGAATTTGCTCTTGAGGGGCTTAGCAAATAAGAATGTTCTTGTTTCGCGAATAGTTGAGGGTGTGAAGAAAGAGGGATTTTCGATGAAAAGAGAGGGAGGGTCATTTCCTGTCGCCAAGGCGGTTTACGGGTTACGGCAAAATTGACGTCGGCCGGTTGTCTGCGGCAAAAGAGGGCGTCGGTTCGGACTGTGCGCCCGCGCGGCGCCGCGGGAAAGTTGACGTCACCGCCGACCAATGAGAGGGCGGAGCGGCGGCAAGCGAGCGGCTCATCGACCAATGGGAGGCCTTCTTTGGTCCCCCGTCGACCAATGAGAGCCCTCCTTCGCTCGCCCGCCAGTTCGATAGCGCTCGGCGTCTCCCCTCCCACCCCGCGCCCGCCCGCCGGCCGCCGTCGCTTCCTCCGACCCGCGCTCTATCGGCCATTTCCCTGCGAACCGGCCGGCCAGACACCACGACAACGGGCAGCCCTCGGTCTCAGATTTCCGTTATCAACTCAATTTCTCAGTCTAACCCGACCAAACAAGTTTTATTTCGCTCCGAATTTTGACTTTTCCGTTTTCTCAAAATGAGGGAAATCGTACACATGCAAGCTGGCCAGTGCGGCAACCAGATCGGAGCTAAGGTAAGACATTCTCCTCACTTCGATTTTTCTTCCTTCCGACTTGTTGGGCGTAGCTGGAATGGCGAAGCCCACCCATCTTCCAGCTGCAACGGTCCACGTGTAAATTTCTCCACTAAAATCCAATCTGATCTCAATTACACCCAATTATTTCCACTAATTTTCTCGGAAATCGATAATTCGATGTTCCACTTTCTCTCAAGTGTGTCAAGGAGATCGAGCAAGTCGATGAAACCTGTTGTTTTATGTAGGGCTCGAGTACGTTGGATCCGCTTCTCAGCCTTGATGCATTATTGGCGATAATCGCCTTCTTAGTCACCAGCTATGTCAAGGACCTCTCAAAATTGCACCCAATGTACCAGTTATTGATTATAAATCAATATAAATTAAATCCAAGAATCAAAAACTTGATTTTTCTTATTGGCGTTATGTAGGTTTGAGTTATCGGCGAAATTCGTCTTACCTATTTTACCACATATCAGGTCCTGTATATTGTGTAAATTGATATAATTTTATTCATTGGATGCTACGTGTATTTCTTGGCATTATTAGGTTTATTAAGTACCTAACCGGTGTGGAGTTAGTATCAATTTCATTAGTAGTAGGATTAGGATAACACTTCTAAAAATCAGTTAGCCAGGTAGACGTTTGGTCAATAAGCCTCATGAAGCTAATTTTGCCAAGAAATTCACCTACACTATCGATCTATTCATTGGATTCATTTCTGAATACTATAGTAACTGTAGTATAGTTGCTCTAAATTTCTGGTTACCAGGTAAACAAGTTTTGCGGTTGATTATAAATGTCAAGAACATGATATTGCACTTCATTTAATTCAATGGATTCAAACTCAATTGGATTCAATGGATGGAAATGAAATCCAGCGAATGGATCTGTAGTGGAGGTGGAGGATCTGTGGTTTCAGGTTCATGGCGTTTTTCTACCTGGTTACCAGAAATTTTGATCCACTATACTACAGTTACTGAAGTATCGGAATCGGATCCAATAAACGTAATGGTTATGGATTTTGTATCAATTTCATTATTAGTTGGATTCGGATAACAATTTCTGTTAGCCAGGTAGTTTGGGAAATAAACCTTATAAACCTAATATTGCCAAGAAACGCACCTATACTATCGATCCATACAATGAGTGAAATGGATCGATAGAGGAGCTGTATTTCTTGGGAATATTACGTTATTGAGGTTTATACATATAGTATAAGCGAAATTTGTCCTATGGGTACCAGAAATCGTAAGAAACTGTACTACAGTGTCGGAATCGGATCCAATATAAGAAATTGATGAAAATTGAATCCAATGAATCGATCGATAATGTAGGTGCATTTCTCGGCAACATTCATTTTAGGCGAAACTTGTCTATCAGGCAACCAGAAATTTTAAGAAACTATACTACATTATCGGAATTGGATCCAGTATAAGTAACGAATGAAAATTGAATCCAATGAATGGATGGAAAGTGTAGCTGAATTTCACGGCAACATTAGCTTCATTATAGGCAAAATTTGTCTATCTGATAACCACAAACTTTAAGAAACTACTCCAGTTTTGTAGTATCGGAATTGGCTCTATGAATTAGTGGAGGTGGAGGTGCATTTCTCTCCATTAACTTCATTTTAGGCGAAACTTGTCTACCTGGTAACCAGAAATTTATGAAACTACATCATCGGAATTGAATCCAGTGTAAGTAATGAATGAAACTGAATCCAATGAATGGATCGATAATGTAGGTGCATTTCTCGGCAACATTAGCTTGATGGGCTAAACTTGACTATCTGGTTACCATTTCAAGCAACTATACCACAGTTACTATAGTATCGGAATTAGATCCAATATAAGTAAGGAATAGGGATCCGATATGTCCAGGTGACATGACACTAAAACTAAGGAATGATTGAATTCAGTGAATGTATCGATCGTGTTGGCTAACTTATTGGCAATATTAGCTTCCTGAGGTTTTCTCGAGTATTTTCTCCCAAATTTGTCTCCCTGGTTACCAGAAATTCACATATTTCATCCGAATCGAATTACTAATGACATTAATGCAAAATCCGTCCAGTTGATGAATATAAGAAGTCGAATATTTGGCGAATCTTCATTGGGTTGGGTTGTTGATTGATTATGTCAAGGAACCAGTACGAACTGAACCTAATGAACAAATGAATTTATTTCTATTGGCAAAATGTTTTATGAGTTTTCGCCGAAATCTGTCCTACCACCTATTCAGTTACCAAACATTTTCAGGACCTTCTGGAATTCCAAATCCAATGAATCTAGTTACCAGAAATTTTGAGCAAATTCAGCATCGGAATGGGATCCAATACAAATAATGAATGAAAATTGACTCCACGAATAGCTCGATAGAGTAGTGGATTTCTTGGTAGGTAATTCGATTCGGATAGAATATGTGAATTTCTGTTAACCAGGTAGGCAAATTCACATATTCTATCCGAATCGAATTACTAATGACATTAATGCAAAATCCTTCCAGTTAATGAATCGGAGAAGTCGAATATTTGGCGGAATTCGTCTTCTTGATTGGTTCTTGACCTACATATCATGTCAGGGAACCAGTACACACTGAACCTAATGAACAAATGAATTTTTTTCTATTGGCAATGCATGAGCTTTTATGTATTGAGCTTTCGCCGAAATCTGTCCTACCAAATATTTTCAGTTTACCAATTATTTTCAGGACGTTCAGGAAATTGAATCCAATGAATAAAATGACAGTATGGACTGGTGGTGTACATTTCTTGGCATATATATGAATGAAAATTTACTCCTATCTATTGATAGGAAAGAGTAGTGAATTTCTTGGTTTACGCATTATAGTCGAAATTTGCCTACCTGGTTACTAGAAAGTTGGAGATTCTGTATAAATCGAATCTAATCCAATCCAATTTCTAATAAATTAACACAAAATCGACCCAGTAAATTACTGACTTTTTGATTGATTGATTCAACCATTAATAAAATTGATTCAACCATTAATTTTAACCATTTCAATTATTATAAATCAATATAATAGAATCTTTATCGGCAGATAAAGATTATAATAGTTTTGTGAGTTATCGCTGAAATTGTCCAACCTATCGATCTTTTCATAGATTTATTCCATATTGGCGATAATTGTCCACCTAGTTGAAGGAAATTTTGAGCAACGGAAGTTGCCAAAGTATTTGAATAGGATCCATCAGAAGTAACGAATGAAAATTGATTGAAGTGATGAATGAAAAGTAATGTATGGATATGGAAAAGTAATATCGAATTTCTTGGTTTATGCAATATTAGCGAAATGTGTATCTTGTTTACCAGAATTTTACAGATTTTGTCCGAATCGAATCCAATTACAAAAAAATTATCTCAAAATCAGCAATATAAATCAGCCCAAGATGAATATTTGGTGTAGTTTGATTTCTTGACCCGCCCACCTGAAGAAATGTCATCCATTGTGTCGGATACTACTCATTCAATCAATCAATAATAATAAATATCATTATTGAATTATAATTATTAATAATGAATTATTAGTCCCTGGTTGACGAAATTCGAACTCTAGGTTAAAGGCATTTTCTAGAAACCCTGTTTCTATCTTCATTGGAATTTCATCGGTTGAATCATCATTCCAGTGACCTGATCAAAATGTCTGGATCCTTAACTCCAAGGATAACTTCATATTGTGGGTTAATGGATCTTTGTTGTCCCCAAAATTCTAATTTTTGCTCCCCCTTCTTTTATCTTCTCAATTTTGTTGTTTCACTCCTCAAGATTCCTCAAAACTTGTTGAAACACATTGAAAATCCTTCTGTCGTACCTCATTCGAAGTTCCACTAAAATCCTGCCAAAAACTCGTATTTGGCACTGTCAATTAAATTTTAAAAATGGGTTGACTCGCTAAGTATTTGATTTTTGATTATTATAGATTTTGGAATGAGACTGTTCTGAAGCACTTAACGACCAATTTGTGGGCCACCAGTGCCCAAAATGTTGTAAAATTGAACTCAATTGAGAATCGGAAATCCATTTTTAGGCGTAAAAGTACCTATTCGGAATTTAGGAAAGATTTTGCTCAATATGGGGGGTGGTGCCATGACTACGTCAGACAGAAGAAAACATTTCAAGTTCCCAATAGTAACGACTGGTGGGCAAGGGTTGAAAATAATAAGTTATTTTAAATGTGATTATTTTCTTTCCTGTTATCCATACCAGCTCATTCTGAGTCGAATTACGCCATAAACCCTCATTTTTTACTGTTACGAAATGACAGTTTTTCTTACGTCAGTCTGAACACCATAAAGGTTAACCATAATCAATACCCAATACCTTTATTATTATAGATTGACGGTTATCAAATGTGAAAATTGTTTTCTCTGTTAAGTATAACTATTACTCCTCCAATTACTATTTGTTCAAAAGGTCAAGGTTGTGTCAATTTCCCTTGTATTGGATATATCGTGGGGTTCCGAGTAAAAGTGACCAAGTAACATTTGCAAAATTTTACAGGGGAGCGATCTGAAGTTTCACCTATTGTCTTCTTACGAACACTGGTTGTGTGATGTCTCATCCGACTATGTTTCGATTTTTCTTTATCCTGTAGGTAGTAAGCTAGTGCCCGCCTATGATATCGTGCTTCAAAATTCACTTCAGATTAAATAAGAGCTGTTTTCCGGAAAACTCTATTTGATCATTTTTACCTGCCTGGAGTTTCAAGCTTTACTCATTTGGTCAATTCAATTCTTCGAAAATCTGTTGCATAGTTACATGAAATTGAGGGATTGAATAGTTTTTTCGTTAATTTATCGTGTTGCCAAGCATCTAATAACAATGATATACCTATTTCTGTTAGAAAAGGTTATCCATTACCTATCACTGTAATTGGTCATTTTCACCTGCCCACTATGCAATCTTACAAATCTTACACAGTAAAAGTGATCAAATGGCAATTGATAACATTTACATGCACCAGCGAGAGTACATTTATAATCCATCTCGTGTTTTGTGGTTGAGTTCAAATGCCATTTGGTCACATAAAACTCTTTGGGTCAGGCAGGTAAAATTTATTTTCAAGTATTTCTTGCACATCAGTTTGAAGATAACGTTCTTAGCAACAACACACAGTAGACAACGTTCCTTAGTACCGGAATGACAAAAAAAGCTCATTTTGAAAAAAATGTTACTTGGTCACTTTTACCCGGAACCCGACGATATATTATACAGGGGTGTGAAATTTGCAGCGTTTTATTTCAGCTTGAAGCATCTGAAAGACCTTGAGTTTCTATACATTAAATTGAAGATCAGTAGATCACAGTGATCTCTCTCAAGAATAATTGTTATTAAACTTTTTACACTTTGATGCCAGATTCCCATTATCCTGTTAACAATTAACAGTTATCAACCTTGAAAGCAGGTCGATTTTCATCTCCGTTAATTAAAAATTGTGGTCGCAACATGATACTTTCAAAGGAAACAATTTATTTCAACTTCTGCTGATGAGGGATACAAAATCCATAAATTTTAATTTAAGTAGCATCTGGGCCATTTCTCAATACAATCGCCGATTCTATCTAAGCATTTTTGATTTTTGGTAGCGCTGAGACTATTAGCGGAAATCATTGTTGTACCATAGTGTGATTTGGATTTAGTCAATTGTTCTCACAAATTTTCACTTCCTCGTCACCAGAAAAATCTTCAGTGATCCTTCTCTGACTGTGAAAACATCCAGTCTTAGCCTTTGAGTCTTTCATTATTCTTGCTGAATAAAGGTGGGTGTTGTCATGAAATCACAGGATTTATATTCTTGCAATGTGGAATATTTGGTTCTAAAAAACATCGAACTGCTTATCTCAGTAAATACGTTTGTTCTCCCCAAATACAAGAAAGATTTGTGAAGTTTTCAGGACAAATATTGGTTCCTTCTGCTTCCTCACTCAAATTGTCCTAAATTTGAAGCCATGCCCCATCCTCAAGATCCACTGACCATTGGATTTTGATGTTTACCCGGGCAGCTGTCTGGGAGTGGGGGACAGCTGTCTCCTTATCGATCTCCTGGAACATGGCAATACCACCAATACCCTAGAAGCATTGTGAAGTTCTTGTTTGCCTCAGAAACGCCGTACGACAACAGAGAATTGGAGAACTACGAAAAATAGCTTTCTGTTTCATGACAGCCCCATTATCTACCAAGAATAACCCAATATTTGCTTACAGATACGACTGGGGTGTCCCCCACCCTACTCATTTTATCTCCCTCCTGCTGACTATGAACTTTCCTCATCATTGCAGGCTTTTGTAGTATTGACCTGGGAAATAAAAATTGGTCGATGCTTGGACCGTTGAGTAATAGTTTACATCGATTTTCTTTGGTCATTGGACCGATCTTAACTGGGATTTCTATTGATTACAATGTACCTAGAATTGTGGTTTATGGTTGGTTGCTAACCGTGTCGTAATTGATTTTTGTTTTCGGAGGTTCTCGCTCTTGTGTAAATGTAACGAAGAGTGAGTCATCCTGACCTTCGCGTTACTGTTTATCTTCGTCCCAACACCGGATGCCTCCCCCTCTCTGATATCCTTCATGCCGTCATTCCCGTCGATACATCGTCTACTGCTAGGAGCTTTGTTCGAGCTGGAATAATACGTGTTCAGTTCACGTTCAGGTTGTCCTGGCTCCTGAAATTGTCGTTTTGTCGAAGCTGTCGTGTTGAGAGCTAACGAACTTGGGGTTTAGGGCGGGTCCCAAACTGTCATAGCTTTGGTGTGAGTTGAGTTCCAGTATTGCGTGAGATGTTCAGATTGGCATTCAGAGCAAATAAAGATGGGATAAATAAGGATAAAAGACGTCTGAAATTCGTTATTCCTCGAGAGAGTTGGGCTGTGGAGGTGCTTTGCATTAGTTTCAATGCTGGAGGGATGTAATTGCAACGGTACATATAATGAAATTTCATTTTATTTTGCTAATTAGGGAGAAAACGAAGATGGAATGAGAAGCGATTGGTTTGGGAATGTTCGAACTGTATGAACTCATCCCAGAACTCAGGAAATGAGGGTGGCAATAGAAACCTTGATGCCCCACGGGATAGGAGGAGGAGGTTGCTGTGAATTCAATGCCACTGAGTGACATCAAAGATACAGATAACGTACTTAAATCAAACGTTTCCAAAGAACACGTTCTATGGACTAACACATAAAACCTCATATGTGACAGAGAAAACTGTGTGGCACCATTTTGCTTCTTTCCACCTCCCGTCAGCTGATCAGTTTACTCCTGTTTGCTCTTTTTGGAATAAGTTGTCAAAAACCACCACTACACTACAATCTTCTACCTATCATAGATCAAGTGATCAAGCTCTTGCAACCAGCAAAACTGGCTGCGATTGAATACATTTCAGGAGAAGGTTGGCGAATAGATTTTGTGGTCCCTCGCCGAAATACCTGAATATCACATTTCAAAGTTTTTCTCCTGTAATTCCTAAGTCGAGCTTATTTTCCTACAGAAAGTTGAAGAAGGATGCTAAGTTGGGTTAATTTTGGGTTAGCACACTCCTCTCCTCGTCTTGACTTATCCTTGAAAAATTGCCTAATGATTTTATTATTATTCAGGGTCCTTGGGAGGGGCCCTTCGTCGAACCAAAACCGTGGTTTATTGTGCGGATCGCTCCCTTCATTCCAACCTAAAGGTTCAGGAACCAATCCCCCATCCACTAGACCGAGAATTCAACCCCACAAGGTTGTCTGCCGATATTCTCTCCTATGGTTCGACAGTCCCAATCATCCTGTCTTGTCTCGCTTCGAGTGCTGGGCATTCGAAGAGAATATGGGAAGCAATTTCTTTCTTCTCCTCACAATCTGCTCACTGGATCACCTGTGTTGGTTCTAATCCTCTATAGATGTTTCCTGAAGCACCCATTCCCATAGTCTCATTTTAATCGTACTAAGGTTGAGGGCGGCCGTACTTCTGCGATGACAGGATTATGTTTCCTATGTTTCTGTTCTGGGCTGTTTTCCCAGCTCTGCGTGTAGTCCTTACTCAACCATTCTCAAAAAGCTGTTTTTACCGAGCATTTTGCAATATCCAAGACTTTCTCTGGACCAACCAAGCGCATTTGGTGCCCCCGGCAACGTGTTGGCAGGATTGCACGTTCGTTACTTACCACTTCTATATGCCCAGGTACCAACTCGGAGACGATATTGTTGTTCTTTGCAAGGGTATTCCCTACACCCCGCAATTCCTTTATCAGTGTTGACCTAGTTTGAACAGCTGCTTTGTGATCTTATTACCGGTCTGATTCAAATCTGCCATAGCACATACAAGACTCAAGGTTAAATACTTGTCAATCTTCTCCAGTGAACGAGTTTCTGCGCGTTTAAATGATTTATAGAACAATTCTTTAAAGCCTGAAAAATATTAGTGTGATGAGAAGTTTTTTTTTTCAAACACGGTGTAGGAATCTCACCCTATGGTGACCATCTCTTCGCCGTGCGTTCTCTTTTCTATGGTCGTCCCTCTCCTCGCCGGCTTTTCAGTTCCAACGTTCGCTCGCCATCTGCTCGTCACCACCTGCTCTCTCGGCAATTTACATCAGCTGCCTGTTTCTAGACCCAACTTCCGAACTCACGTGTTCCCCTAACGTTTGCCGCACTGCGGGTGTTTTTAGTGCCTGATAATTGATTTACCTGTAAAACAATTTCGTTATTTCGTGCTCTGCTGTTCACGCTTGAAGATGTAGGGGGAAAATTGAGTTGTTGGGAGTGTTAGAATTGATTTTCTCTCCAGTCTAAACTAACAACGATCTAAAATGAAATCCGAACTGTAAGATGATGGATCTAAGGTAGCGAAAACACAGTATTATTCGCTCCTAAATTGATGTTTTACGTGTTTCGTGTATCGTTTCATTTTCACCTATTCAAGTTTCCCTTGCCACAACCCTCATTTCCACTGTTTTTATCAGATGTGTTGACTTTGTAAAGAGTGATAATAGAAAAATGATTGCAGAAAATGAATTAGGTTCATGTTTGGTTTACACCGTACCAAGAACGTTGGCTGAACTGAAGTTCAATGCCTTCTCGATAACTAATTTTTTTATTATTCAATAATAAACCATTGTAATCGCTCTTGAAAAAAAATTCTAACCCCCTCTGAAAATTTCATGGTTTACGTTTCAAAGGGTGTAGAATCCAAATCTGCAATAAAAATTTTCCCGTCCGTACGCCGTACGCACGACATCTCCCAAACGGCTGGAGCAAAAGATCCGAAATTTTCAGGAAAAATCCATCTTGGCCCGACGACGCCCCAATTCTTGAGCCAGCTCTCTCACTCAATTTGAAGTGCCCTTTAAGGGCTGTCAAAGTTTTGTTAAATCCCTAAAAACCTCAAAACAAGTCGAATCGGCCTAAATATTTACCTATTTGAAGAACATACCAGGAGGAATCGAATGAGCCCTTCCCCACGTCCGTAGGTCAAACCATTCCCGATGTATGGCCCGATTTATGGTGTCAACATTTGCGTTTTTTGGTTTATTATTGTTTGTTTGTAACCTAGGGATGCCGATATCGTCGAGTTGTAGTGAATATGGTTACTGGACTGGAGTGATAGCCGATGTGGATACTTGTAGTTTATAGGCGATACACGGGTTGAAGCATTCTGATATTTATGAAACGCTGATAATATATAGGTAAATATTAATACTGGGGATTATTATTCAATATTATTACTGGGGTAAATAAGTATTCTTTCACTCGGACATATTATTCAATTGGCTTGCGTTCATGATTTGAATCTGTACTAAGCTTCGGATTGTACTAAGCAGGATATATGCATCGAGCACGTAAATCTCTTCTCAACCAAAATACCTATTTGGATTGATCAGTTGATCATATTTGTGTGACTCCTGAATTCGATAATCGCTCTATCCTGTGAAACGCGCACACTCCAAAGCTTAGTAGAAATTCAAATTATGAACGCAAGCCAATTGAATAATAAACCCCAGTGAAAGAATTTGCAGCGTTTTTTAATTAAGCCAGGGCCAAACCCTGTTTTCATAGCATAAGGAAAAACTGATCTCACTTCTTGAGGGAACAAATGTTTTCCTCCTCATAACTAGTGGAAATTAATTTTTGAACGGTTTACTATTGAAAATTACATATCTTGATAGGGTCATTCCCTGCGACTCTTAGAAAATAGAAACAGCAATTCTTCTGGTATGACCGATTCAAGTGTGGCTTCTATCCTAGTCGAAAGCTTGTTCGGAACATTGTGTTATAGTAGAATCATGATTGCAGAAAATGAATTGATATTTGTTGTGTATCAGGTCCAAAACGTTGGTTGAACTGAAGTCCAATGCCTTCTCGATTATTAGTTCTGAAGCCAGGGCCAAAACATGACTGATACCACTGTTTTCATAGCACATGGAAAAACTTATCTCACTTCTTGAGGGAACAAATGTTTTCCACTTCGAAACTAGTGGGAATTAATTTTGAGCGGTTCACTATTGAAAATCGCATGTCTTAACGGGGTCGTACCCTGCGACTCTTGGAAAACAAGAGCAGCGATTCTCTAGGTAGAACCTTTTCAAGTCTGGCTTGTATCCAAGTTGAATGCTTGATCGGTACATTGTGTTATAATAGAATAATAATTGCCGAGAATGAATTGAATGAATTTGGTTTGCTCCGGACCCAGAACGTTGGTTGAACTGAAGTCCAATGCCTTCTCGATTATTAATCCTGAAGCCAGGGCCAAAACATGACTGATGCGGCTGTTTATCTCATTCTCCAGGGAACAATAATTGTTTTCCATCTCAAAACTTTTGGAAATTAAATTCGAACAGTTAACTATTGAAAATCTCATATCTTAATGGGGTCGTTCCCTTCTACTCATAGGAAACAAAAACGTCGATTCTTCAGGCAGGACCCTTTCAAGTCTGTCTTCTATCCTAGTTGAATGCTTCATCGGAACATTGTGTGACAGTAGAATAATGATTGTACAAAATGAATTGATATCTGGGGCGTGGCTCGTGTAAACTGAGATACCTTCAGCCGACCTTAAAAGTTTGAGTGATGGCCCGCGTCGAGTGATGAATTCGGCGAGAAGTAATTGTGCCGTACTATGCGTGACCTAACAAAGCGTGGGGGCGGGAGCACTTTTTCATCATTCAACGTGAATCTGACTCAGCTCCCCGTCTGAGTCATAAATCACGTCGTAGCAATGAACTTAGAAATCGAACCTCTTTGTTAGTACGTACAGTTGACCTTGCGGTGGTGAACTTCCAATAATGAGGGAGTATATTTGGTTTATTGGTGAACAACCTTAGATGCAATAAAAGGTTTGCCCATCAAAACGTTGATTGAACTGAAGTCCAATGCCTTCTCAATTATTAGAGCCGAAGCCAGGGCCAAAACATGACTGATGGGTCTATTTTCATAGCACATAGCAAAACTTATCTCACCTCCTGCGGGAACAAATATATGTGGGAGGCCTTACAAAGATTGCTCCAAATCTCCAATATTGACTGAACTGTCACTTCAGAGAAATTTGTTCAAAACAGAGTTCTTCTTGATCGATCAGAGGTAGCATTCTTGATTATTTCCTAAAGGAAGGGAGTTACAAGCAATTTTGGATTTTAATTTTCCTTAATAAACCTTTGTAGTCCTATATATAGGGTGTCCACTATTCGATTCAGCGTACGAAACACCCTCCGTACCATCACTGAGCTCTCCCAACTTCCAAAGTTTTGATTTCGTCATTTTCCATGTAAATCACCTGATTTTTCTCGAAAAGCTCATGTTTTTCAGCATTCAAACTCAATTTCCTCCCCAGGAAAATTTTTTAAGGACAAAATTGACTAGACCGTTGGAAAGGTGAGATCTTAGCGCAGTTTTTACCGTTCTTGCATCTTGAAAAAAAAATTGGTTCTCATAGTTCAATTTCCGATTGAAAAAACTCTAGGTTTCCCAAATTAAGTAAAATTAGCTTTTCAGAAAGCTTTTTTATGTCTCAAACCTCACTTTTCGGGAAAGGTGAGGCATCAATCCGAAAGGAAATTTACTGCTCTTTCCAACGGTGTACTCAGATTTGAGATTATCTTGTAAATTGAGGGAGTTATAGCAATTTATAGAAGATGAGGTCGAAAACGCGAAAAAAATCTTAGATCGTAAATAACTCAAAAACGAAGCCTCTAAAAAACAATTGCTAAGAGGCAAAAGTTGTTGCAAATTAGTTGTAGAATCGACCCCTTCAGTACGTCAGACCTGTTTTGTTGACACCCTGTATACATCGGAGACACCACGAATGATACCTAGTGGCCATGCGATCGGCCAGAAGTCGGACTCCCCCACCACAGCCTTGCACCCCTGGGACGTTAATGCCTTTTTCCCGTCCGTATGATGTCTTCTGATGTAAGATGTAGGGATCCCATTTCTAATGTAGGAGAGATGTACCCAGAAGGTATATCACCTTCTGGGTAATCTGAGCAGGATGGTGTGGGCGTATATCGATTCATCACACTTTTTTGGCTTACTAGTTATAATGAGAAACCTTGAAAGGGATAATTACAGTTTGGATAATAAAATGAATTTAAGTAACAAGGAAATTATGCCTAGCTCCCACTGTGTGACTTAGCCTTCTAAAATCTTTCGTTCACAAGTATCAGCACTGAGTGTGACTCTCTGACTGACTGAGCCCTTCGGGAAACGTTCGGCTTCTGGTCGTTCATGGCCACCAGGTATCATGCGTGGTGTCTGCGATTTATGTAAAAGACGGATATAACCTCTCACGCAATGGTGCAATGGGCCAACGGTGCCCACAAACTTGGTTTTTCGGCGTTGAAAGTGTGTGTGAATCAACGGTTGCCATGTGCCATTGTCATCCATTGGCTGGGATGTGGGGAAAGAGAGGCTGTATCATATGCCAAGTAACCGGGGCGAGAAGCCAGATATCGTTTCCATTAAGGCCAGTGGGTCAGCCATAATCCTGGATGTCCAAGTTGTCAGTGGCAGCGTGGACATGGAGGGCTAAGAAAAGTAAATATGATAGACACTTCCTGTGATATGTGAACTGAAAGGAGTGGCGCCTAAAAACATCAAGGTTATGGCTGCAACCGTGTCTTGTGTGGTGTGAGAAATTTCCACGGAGTTACTAGAGCTGGGCATCTCGTCAGGAGTACTTCGTGGTATCACCACCAGCGTCATCTGGGGCTCTTACTTGAACTGGTGGTCATCTATAGGGCACTTCCATCCAATCCCTTTCCCCCTCCATCCCTCTTCATGTATTTCCCAAATCTCAAGGGCCAGCATCAGGTAAAAAACCTAGGCGTCCTCCTCACTTTCATTTTGCTTAGTTTTTATTGAATTTGGTGCCCCTTCTGCTTTTGAGGGGACATTTAAAAAAGTGTGTGTGTGCATATGTCTGCTGCATCAGAGTGGGTTAGATTGATTCTGGAGCCATTCTTTGCCAATGCAAACTGGCAGAACTTAACAGATGCGGCAGCAGTGGGTCTCCCTCACTTCCCTCAGGCGTTAGCCAGGCCCAGGATGGACCACAGTCAGTTTCCAGGTTTCTGTGGAATGCAGTACTTGTTAGGGGCACGAGTTAATTACATCTAGGTACTAGTCCTGTTCTTTAAACTTGTGGTCTTCCCATTATCGAATATCATTTTTAGTTAGTTGCCCAATTTTTCATGGATCCTACCTTCATACTAGATTCCCTACTATTAAATTGCACTTATTGTTATAGTTTGTTGCATCACTAGAGTAAAATTGGAATCGAACATAACAAGAATCATGAAAATCGGTTTAGAATTCCAAGCTGGACAGCTTCAATGAAATTTGTCACGGATGCACACGAACGTGCGCATCTTTTTTTCCAGGGTACGGTCTTAGAATGGTATGAAAGAGATGTGTGATAGCTATTCTTTTCTTCTCTTGTTTGAGTCGTACCGCACCCACTCGAATTCATTGTATTAGGTGTCCTTCTACCGACAAAGCCTTGCTTCTGATGGACGTCCCTGAAAATATCTAATATCTACTTAATTCGATATCCTCATAACTGTAGTGGTTCCTAACTTCTGTAAGAACGAATGCATTTGTTACTGAATAAGCCCGAAGTTGGTAAATGTTAGAATTTACCAGAAAATCGTAGCACTTCCCAATATTGTTGGTGAAAGCCCGAAACCTTTACAAAACGGGCACTTACTGCTTGACAGTTGGTCAATCTTAGGATTGACAGACCAATATGGTAAATACCCAAAATACCTTGAGTGAATGAGGCATGAGGCAGACTTTCAGGGCGGTACGCAGGCTTATCTCTTCGAATTGATTACGTGTATTTGATAAATGCCCAAAAAATCTTGTGTGAATGGGCCATTTCGGACTTTTAACCAATCTCTCTTGGCAAATGTGCGGATTTGCCACGACCCGTTGGTAAATGTAGTACCCACAAATTCACGTAATCAATTCGAAGTTCGTGCAGAGACCTTCGTATACCCTGAAGATGTACCTGATGAAGAAATAAGCCTGCGTACCGCAGCTAAAGTCTGCCTCATGCCTCATTCACACAATTATTTTTGGGCATTTACCATATTGGCCAGTCAATTCTAAGATTAACCAACTGTCAAGCGGTAAGTGCACGTTTTTGTATAGGTTTCGGGCTTTCCCCAACAATATTGGGAAATGCTACGATTTTCTGGTAATTGCTAACATTTACAGCACTTCGGGCTTTTACAGTAACATACACTCCCAAATACCGTGATCTGACACTTATTGATTGCAATCGAGCTTTTCATTGACACTTATTGATTGCATTCGTTGAATGAATGACTTGGCTCAGTCTAGAAATAGAAATTGCAGGTAGGTACTGCTTCTCGACTCATTCAGTGTTTTTTCTCCGCTTATCTCGTGTTTCCCAACTTTTATATCAGTCCCTCGTTTACAATCGCCTCGACTGGGGGTCATAAAAGCGGTTTCTATCTCGCAACTGGGCGGGGTTGGGCTCGTTGGGGAGGCCGATCGAAGGCGAATGACGCGACGCCAGGTCTGGCGCTCTGGGCTTCCCCGTGAATTTACTGCCCGCCCGACCGTTGAATTATTAATTCTACGATTTCGTGCCGCCGGAACGTCGGGCGATGAATCAGATGACTCACGAAGTTTTAGGTGGTTGAAAACCCTTTAAACCCTCGACCCGACTGCTAAGTAACGTTCTTTCTCTACGACTGCCGCTTTCTTCAAATGCGGGAACGAACGAGGGAAAGCCGCGAAGAGAGCGGCGCGGGTTTCAACGAATCTATTCTTTCTCGATGATATAAACCATCGTGGGGGAGGAACGCCTGCCTTGAAATTCTTGGCATACGTGTAATGTGAACGGTCGAAACCGCTTATTCACCAGCTGAAATGTGTTGTATGACTAGTTCCTCCTTCCCGTTTCTCGAAACTGTCTCCCCTGAGCATTAACCTGACGCCTCTGAGCTGTCGTTGCAGGCTTAACACCTAAGGTCTTGGAAGGGCCAACTAGTCCATCCTATCACTCCTCACTACCAAAATGCAGCGTTTACGCAAGCATTTGAAATTCCTTCCAAGTTAGCCCATAGATGAAGGAAATATTGTATTATTTACTTTCAGATGATGAAAATATTCGGTGAAATGTCGAGTTTCTCTCGTCAAAATAAACTTTCTTCAGAAATGGGACAATCGTGATGAGATTTACTATTAACAAGTGTGTTGCAGAAATATTTCAAGTAATGAGTGAACTGCAGGGAAATTTCCATTTTTAAAGTTTGATAATATTCAATTAAAAAAGCTTCAATTTTACTAAAATATGTTGTAAAATGGGTAGATTCGGGAAATGGTTACCCAAACTGAAATACATTTCAATTACATGGGAGAAATTTGAAAAAAAGGAAGAATTTTTGAGAAATTCGGAGTATAAAGTGATTAATTCTTTATTCTTTTTGATATTCATGTCTTTTTTCGATTTGTTATTCGTATTTTCCGAGTTTTGAATTTTATACGCAATCTTTTTCACATCAAATTTAAAGCCTTTGTCTCTGTATTGCGTTAAAACTGTCCACTCCAAATTTAAACGATGTATTAGACATTGTAGAGGGGGCACACAAATATCATCAACTGATCAATCCAAATAGGTATTTTGGTCGAGAACAGATTCACGTGCTCCATGTATATCTCCTTTACCGAAATTCAATGATTCGATCCTCTATCACCTGTAAAACACGCACACTCCGAAGCTTGGTAAGATTAAAATTATGAACGCAAGCCAATTGAATAATAAACTCCAGTGAATTTTACCCCAGTATAATATTTAAAAACCCCATAATAATATTGAATAATATTTACCTATATATTATCAGTGGGATCAAATCTCTTTTTCAACCCGTGTATCTGGCTACTAACTATACAAGTATTCACATCGGCTATTACTCCAGTATCCACATTCACTGCCAACTCGACGCTATCAAGAAGGTTACAAACAAACAATAATAAACGAAAGAACGCAAATGTTGGCACCATTAAAATAAATCGGGATTTTGACCTACGGACGTGGGAAGGGCTCATTCGATTCCTAATGGTATGTTCTTCAAATAGGAAAATATTTAGGCTGATTCGACTAGTTTTGAGGTTTTCAGGGATTTTACAAAACTTTTACAGTCCTTAAATGGCACTTTAAATTGAGTGAAGCTGGCTCAAGAATTGGGGCGTCGTCGGACCAAGATGGATTTTTCCTGAAAATTTCAGATTTTTTGCTCCAGCGGTTTCGGAGATATCGTGCGTACGGCGGACGGACGGAAAATTTTTTATTGCAGATTCGGATTCTACACCCTTTGAAACGTAAACCATGAAATTTTCAGGGGGGGTTAGAATTTTTTTTTTTCCAGAGCGATTACAATGGTTTATTATTGAATAATAAACCAAAAGGAAGAATTTTTGAGAAATTCGGAGTAGAAAGTGATTAATTCTTTATTCTTTTTGATATTCATGTCTTTTTTCGATTTGTTATTCGTATTTTCCGAGTTTTGAATTTTATACGCAATCTTTTTCATAAACATCAACAAGCCCATCTCTGATGTCCACTCCCAATTTACATTTTAAGGCCGTTTTGAACTATTTTCGTTTCGTGTCTGTCTGTCGTGTGCTCACGCAACAAGCTTAGTGTCTACGGATCCCATAGAATTTCGATGACAATGCCAGGGAATGTGCCGAGTATGGCGTAGCTTGTCCCTTATGAGTTTCATCGCTTATAAATCATCTAATTTGGGATGTTTCAAATCAGTAGTGAAGTCGATTCCGAATACTAGTTTCAAGATTGGAAAACAATAGGTATATTCAACGTTTAGTAATCAAGTTTCGAAAACAGAACACTGGTAAATATACTCTCTTGTCCTGGGGAAATGTGCTTGATAACAGTCAGTAGGTAATTACCTACACGAAGACGTCAGTGTCAATTATGAAATATTATCAGCTGATAAGCTGCTAGGGACTGGCATTCTAAGCTTTATTGTCATTATTATTTGGTACCTACATTTGCATTCTCATGTTCAAGATAAAAGCAGAATTAGTGTGAGTTATTGGTACTACTTCGAATCAACTGGGTAAAAGTCGAGAATAGGTACCCCCTGCCTTATCGGACCGTCGCAATATTGAAAAGTTGGAGTCTCCCATCGATATAGGTCCACGCTTTTGATATATAAATCGAAGATACGTGGAACCCCTACGGATAGGAAACAGTGGTATCGATATGTTGATATCATATATATGATCATGTATATCGATGAAAGTACAACTCGAAACATATTCAAATGAGCCTGATAAGAGGTACATGCTACCTATTCTCTACTTCAGCCATCAAAGGAATTCGAAAAGTTAGTACGGTAGAGATGATAACACTGGTCTCGAACTGGCTCTGGTTCATCATCGTTACACAACGGGAGGAAATTTGGGTTCCATAGTTCAGAAATCATTCGGAAGAAGGACCAAGACTCTCATGCCACATCCCATGGGACACTCCTTAGTCCCTGTTCTGATGAGAAACGGGTCCAGTCAGTTGGAGCGAATTAAGAGCCAAGATTATATGCAATTCTATTAGGGGAGGAAAGAGGCCTTGCAAGTTTGGGATCTTGGATCGAGTACACTTCAGAAGTAGACGAAAATCGTGGATTCCTGTCAGAATAATCCTGGATTAGCCAGAGATCGAACAGGGTACGCCTTCAAGATGACTCAAGATATCATGGAAAGTCATGGTTTCTTCGAGAAGGCACACCTTCATCTCATATTCGAAGAAAGGAAGATGTCAGTGGGTAATCACCTTTACGAATACTTTGTTGTGAAATATTATCATCAGCTGATGTATTGCTTGGTAATGGCACTCCAAATAATTGTCATTACTATTTTGTACTCCTAGTACAGGAGCATCTAGCCCCAGAAACATGTCACACTTCCTCATGTCAGACTGACCTCCTCCTCCTCCTCCTCTTGCCGAGGTCTCCCTGCGGATTTCAAATGTCGAACTTTTACTTTTGGCTAGATTTTTATTAGTTATTCAATTTCGGATCACCCAAACTATGTCCTTTTACGTTCCAACATGTCTGGGATCCATTTTAGCCATGCATGCGTCGTACTAAATCTTATTTTGCCTAATACAATGTAGACGGTTTTGGTTTATTATTAAATGATAAACCATTGTAATCGCACTTGAAAAAAAAAAAAAAAGTCTAACCCCCCTGGAAATTTCATGGTTTACGTTTCAAAGGGTGTAGAATCCCAATCTGCAACAAACATTTTTCCGTCCGTCCGTCCCCGTACGCACGATTTCTCCCAAACGGCTGGAGCAAAAAATCTGAAATTTTCAGGAAAAATCCATCTTGGTCCGACGTCGCCCCAATTCTTGAGCCAGCTCCCTCACTCAATTTCAAGTGCCCTTTAAGGGCTGTCAAAGTTTTGTAAAATCCCTAGAAACCTCAAAACAAGTCCAAGCGGCATGAATGTACACTTATTTTAAGAACATACCGTCAGGAATCGAATGAGCCCCTCCCCAGGTCCGTAGGTCAAACCATTCCCGATGTATGTGCCCTTTAAGGGTTGTCAAAGTTTTGTAAAATCCCTAAAAACCTCAAAAAAAGTCAAGGCGGCCTAAATTTGGACTTTTTTTTAAGAACTTTCCATGGGGAATCGAATGAGCCCCTCCCCAGGTCTGTAGCTTAAACCATTCCCGATGTATGGCCCGATGTATGGTGCCAACATTTGCATCCACATTCACTACATCACTAGGTTACTGCAATCAAAACTAACAATTTTTTTTTTTTTAATCACAGTAACCAGTGATGTAGTTATGTAGTGAATGTGGATACTGGAGTGAACTCCTAGAAGGGTTTATAGCCTACAGCCCGATATACGGGTTGAAGCATTCTGATATGCGTGAAACGCTGCCAATTCTTTCACTGGGGTTTATTATTCAATTGTATTCATTTGGCTTGAATTCATGATTTGAATTTCTACTAAGCTTTGGAGTGTGCGTGTTTCACAGTGATAGAGCGATTATTGAATTTCAGGAGGCACACAAATATGATCAACTGATCAATCCAAATAGGTGTTTTGGTTGAGAACCGATTTACGTGTCTATGCATATCTCCTGAAATTCAATAATCGCTCTACCACCTGTGAAACACGCACACTCCAAAGCTTAGTAGAAATTCAAATCATGAACGCAAGCCAATTGAATAATAAACCCCAGTGAAAGAATTTGCAGCGTTTTTTAATTTTTGTGCACCGAGGCTCTGTATTGGTTTAGCAGCTCGTCAGCCCAACTGATCTAGTCTCAAGAGTAGGTATAGTGGGTGACAAATTACGCCAATAAACATTTTCTGGTATTAGTAAATCGTGGTCTATTTTGGAAGCAGAATTTATTACAATTGATCCTAAACTCACCGGCTTTCGATTGTTGAAACAGAACTTCAAGTGCGCAAAAAATCATTAAAATAAAACATTTAAAGGTTTACAATATGTAGATTGTGTACCAACGTTCCCATTCTCACGTGCACGATAAAAGCTGAATTAGTATGACTTGGTACTTCTGGCAGTAACCTTTTGAGTTTTATGAAATGCTCTGGATGCGTGGAAGTAGGTGATAGTCAGATGTTCCATAAACTTGGAACCAATTAAAGCGTATGCGCATGTGCCAAATTGAATTTCCTGTGCTCCTTTCTCGGTGTTGTAGCCTGAATTCCCTGTGAATAGGAGGGGAGTTGAAGGGTGGACTGCAATTAGATTACTCGCCACTGCGCTTCCATAAACGAATAATTGCTTTTTCCATCTGCCCCTAAATGTAACGAAATTTCCCCGTGTGCCAAATTGCGAGCTTGACATGTGAGAACGAATCACACAAAATTCGCAGTAGGGTCGTGCTGCACTTCTGGATCTTTTTATATCGTTCTAAACGGTTGCATGTAAAAGCGTTCGTGAAAGCCCTGTTAATTAGAAAAATTGTGAGGCTCACGCAATCGAATTTGACCCTTGAGGAAAAGGAGTGTTCATGTCTTATTGGCGTGCCGCGCTATAATGGAGAGAAAAAAAAGGGAAAAACGATTCGAAGGTCGTAACAAGGACATATAATACGGGTTTTGTTCCAGCTGAAGGTTGTAGGATTGTAAAAACGAAATTGCCGCTTCGAAGCAGTTACGGGAGCAAGAAATGACAGAGAAAGTAATAAAATCATGAATAATGGTTTAATGTTTTTGGGTTCAAAAATTGTCATCTTCTTTCTGTATTTTAACTTTCATGAATGCAAGAACAACAAAAAGCAAAACATACAAAAAGGATAAACTACACTGCAGGGTGATTAGAGGGGGGGATTGATTGAGTTGATACGAAATGACGTTTTTGTACTTGAAGGCTACTGTTGACCCGCCTACGATGAATTCCGTAGGAGACCATTTAGGGAATAAGCCCCGCGGTTTATGAAAGTTTCATAAAATCATGATATTTCATGAACAAATGTATGAAGTTGTGTGCTGCATTTAGCAAGGAATTCTTGTACCTTGCCAAACAAACAAAATTGGTCAGGAACACTGAAAACTATAATGAACATTCGCTCATGAATCTAAGCTAGAGATGCTACATTATTGATAATTGATTGCTCTCTCTATTGATTCTCTCTCTCTCTCTCTCTCTCTCTCTCTCTCTCTCTCTCTCTCTCTCTCTCTCTCTCTCTCTCTCTCTCTCTCTCTCTCTCTCTCTCTCTCTCTCTCTCTCTCTCTCTCTCTCTCTCTCTCTCTCTCTCTTCTCTCTCTCTCTCTCTCTCTCTCTCTCTCTCTCTCTCTCTCTCTCTCTCTCTCTCTCTCTCTCTCTCTCTCTCTCTCTCTCTCTCTCTCTCTCTCTCTCTCTCTCTCTCTCTCTCTCTCTCTCTCTCTCTCTCTCTCTCTCTCTCTCTCTCTCTCTCTCTCTCTCTCTCTCTCTCTCTCTCTCTCTCTCTCTCTCTCTCTCTCTCTCTCTCTCTCTCTCTCTCTCTCTCTCTCTCTCTCTCTCTCTCTCTCTCTCTCTCTCTCTCTCTCTCTCTCTCTCTCTCTCTCTCTCTCTCTCTCTCTCTCTCTCTCTCTCTCTCTCTCTCTCTCTCTCTCTCTCTCTCTCTCTCTCTCTCTCTCTCTCTCTCTCTCTCTCTCTCTCTCTCTCTCTCTCTCTCTCTCTCTCTCTCTCTCTCTCTCTCTCTCTCTCTCTCTCTCTCTCTCTCTCTCTCTCTCTCTCTCTCTCTCTCTCTCTCTCTCTCTCTCCCCATGAAATTATTCGTAAAAATTATATAAAATTTTGTTAGGAAATTGTGAGAACGTCAGGTGTATTTGCAACTAATTGCGCACTCGTCATTGTTTCGCCTTGCGGTGTATTGGGTATATCATGATCTATTTCTTGCGGAATTATGTTAAGTCCGACCCTGGAGGGCTCCCTTTGAAAATTCGATGCTACAGTAGTTTTACTCGTCCTCGGTAAATTGATGCATTAGATATTAATAGCCTAGATAAAGTTAAATGGATTTTCAGGGGCTGTTTCTAGGAATTTATTTTGAAATCTAGTTAGGGAAACCCCCAATCAAACCTTGGAACAGGACGAATCATTTGACTCAATTTGGGAGACTTGGAAGGATTCGGAACGGGATCTTCGAAGTCGCATTCGGAACTTTGATTAATAGTTTCCCCTCTTTTGAAGCTACAGGAACTGGAATCAATGCACTTCCTACCAGCATCCAATCTGAGATCAGATCAACCGGGAAAGATAATTGTGCGGAACTTGGGGAAACTTTGGAAGGGTTTGTGTGCCCTCATCAGGGGTTAAGAGAAGTCATTTGCTCTCTTCGGTGACTTTGAAAGACAATTTTCCCTCCCGGAGGACTTGAATAATAAAACTCCGTCTGTGGTGACTTTTTAATATTACTTTTGAAACTTTTTGAAATGGGAACATTGCACAATGGGGAATATTACTCATGAAAATGCATAAGGCAGAGGGCCCTGAATTATAAGGAATAAAGTTGAATATGGAGAGGGGGAAATAGACAAAAAAGCCCTAATTTATTTATATAAAAAGGGCTTATTAATTGTTTCTTCTGAAGATCATTGGTGTGGTTCTCATGTTCCTTTTGAAAGGCCCACAAAAACGTCGATTGAATTACTTAGGAATAAGTTCCAGTGCATATTTTAATCGTGTCCTGCTACCATGTGAGTTTGAGTGACAGTTCTACTTACTTCAATAGCGCTTTATATCTGTCAACGAATAACTTCCAGCAACTTCCACTTTGAACCGAGAAAAAGTGTTGGACACATTGATAGGGTGTGGGTGTACAATCCCTTAGTTGGAACGGGAGTTGTCGCAAATATCTACAGATCCTTGAAATCCATAAATTGTATAGTATTTTCCAGTTGAATCGAACCTTTTTCCAGAAGAATTAAACCTTTCTTCCGAAATAATTAAACCTCTCGAAAGAAGGGGATGTAATGGAAAAATGATAGAAGACGTAACAACCTGTGAAATATCAGTGAGCATGAAGTAGATGCGACACGAGCAAATGAAATGCAACTTCATGGCTTCCACACAATTGACCATTAAGTTTTCACCACCATACTCGATGATGCTGAATCCGATGGAAAAAGCTTTCTCAATAGTCAAGTTTGCAGGAAGAGGAATATTAAACCGCCGAGAAGAGCACATTCTTACTCAAGTAATTGCAACAAGTACAGCTACAGTGACCCCCTAAGACTGCGCCAAATACGTCACAGACATGTTCCTACTGCTGCCCGCTGGTGCTTATGCTGGTGGTGGGAATGGTGCTATAATTCCCAAGGTTTTCCTACATATAAGTACCGGTGTTACCCGTGCACAAAGTAGTACTTATCGAGTCCCGCAATGTGTTATCTCCACACTCTTGGGCGTTTTCAGGTTGTGGGTAGACAATCCCTTAGTTGGAACGGGAGTTGTCGCAAATATCTACAGATCCTTGAAATCCATAAATTGTATAGTATTTTCCAGTTGAATCGAACCTTTTTCCAGAAGAATTAAACCTTTCTTCCGAAATAATTAAACCTCTCGAAAGAAGGGGGGATGTAATGGAAAAATGATAGACGACGTAACAACCTGTGAAATATCAGTGAGCATGAAGTAGATGCCACACGAGCAAATGAAATGCAACTTCATGGCTTCCACACCATTTACCATTAAGTTTTCACCACCATACTCGATGATGCTGAATCCGAAGGGAAAAAGCTTTCTCAATAGTCAAGTTTGCAGGAAGAGGGATATTAAACCGCCGAGAAGAGCACATTCTTACTCAAGTAATCGCAACAAGTACAGCTACAGTGACCCCCTAAGACTGCGCCAAATACGTCACAGACATGTTCCTACTGCTGCCCGCTGGTGCGAATGGTGCTATAATTCCCAATAGTTGGAGTTTTCAAGGTTTTCCTACATATAAGTACCGGTGTTACCCGTGCACAAAGTAGTACTTATCGAGTCCGGCAATGTGTTATCTCCACACTCTTGGGCGTTTTGTCTGCTCGTTAGTTTAAGGCAGTGGTTGTACCTGCTTATAATCTTATTTGTCATCGGTAACATTGTGAAATCCTGTGAATCCAGTAACTATATTTCGGGTTTGGAGATCGGTCGTGGGTGAGGATGAGAAGAGGATTGCGTAGCGGTGAAGCCTTGCGGAGCGGTGTTCGGGGATGTTGGGTAGTGCAATGACCTACTTGAGCATCTCGGAGGGAGTTTGATGTCGGATCGATTGATCCCGAGGAAGGCAGTCGCGAGTCAACAAGTTCGCAGCCCTAACCGCCTCCAACGCCGGGTTGCCAAGACGAAGTTCCCTGACACACAAGGGAGTTCCCCGTGAACACGCACACAGTTGATGCCCTAGTGGAACACAACTTGGAATCTATTCCGCTTCCAGACTTTAAACTACTGGCCTCCCCCACCTTATTTTCTCTCATTTTCGGTCGGTTAAGTCCCAGAAAACTTAATTTTTCAGAGATTTCAACGTAAATGTAAAAAATGACAACATTGCGCATCCGTGCCCATTCGGCAATAACTTGGTTTTTTCAATTTTGCTTCCGAGTCTACCAAGGTAGCGGAAGCAATGTTTTCACTTTCGGAGTTAGAGAATTTTTTGTCTCCAGAATCAAAAATTCCACTCGCATTTTGCGTTTTAGACCTTTCTGAACAATTTTGGTTCGGTGTTTGTCTGTCTGTCAGCAAATCCTTGTTACGGGCAAAACTACACGAAGTTATATTCCGATTTTGATGAAATTTTCAGGGATTGTGCGATAGCGTCGAGTTGTAGTGAATGTGGATACTGGAGTGATAGCCGATGTGGATACTTGTAGTTTATAGCCGATGTGGATACTTGTAGTTTATAGCCGATACACGGGTTGAAGCATTCTGATATGCATGAAACGCTGATAATATATAGGTAAATATTATTACTGGGGATTATTATTCAATATTATTACTGGGATAAATAAGTATTCTTTAACTCGGGTTTATTATTCAATTGGCTTGCGTTCATGATTTGAATCTGTACTAAGCTTCGGAATGTGCGTGTTTCACAGGTGATAGAGCGATTATTGAATTTCAGGAGAAATGCATAGAGCACGTAAATCTGTTCTCAACCAAAATACCTATTTGGATTGGTCAGTTGATGATATTTGTGTGCCTCTTCTACAACTGTCTACATCGTCTAAATATAAAAGGTTTGGGGAAGTTTTAACGCAATACGAGCGCTAAAGGACTTGATAAATTATGGATGTTTTTATTGTGGGGGGGGGGGGGGTTTCAATAAAAAAACGCTGCAAATTCTTCCACTGGGGTTTATTATTCAATTGGCTTGCGTTCATAATTTGAATTTCTACTAAGCTTTGGAGTGTGCGCGTTTCACAGGATAGAGCGATTATTGAATTTCAGGAGGCACACAAATATGATGAACTGATCAATCCAAATAGGTATTTTGGTTGAGAACAGATTTACGTGCTCTATGCATATCTCCTGAAATTCAATAATCGCTCTAACACCTTGAAACACGCACACTCCAAAGCTTAGTAGAAATTCAAATTATGAACGCTAGCCAATTGAGTAATTAACCCCATTGAAAGAATTTGCAGCGTTTTCTCGATATTTGGTTAAGTACAACAGACAACCCAACATCGATGTAAAATATTCGGTTCTCCTTAACATCATATCGATATTTTTGAAATAGCGATTCACATCCCTAGTCTCAGTCTGAGTGTTATGCAGTGGATGTAGGTAGTGATCTATAAACCACAAAACGATTTATAAATTATTAAAGAAAAGTTTCTAGATGTTCACTAAAGTTGTAACATAAATGAATAAATTATTTAAAAAAAAAGAACGAAAAAAAAAACATTCCTAGTCTGAGCTAGACCTTCGAGGCTGGCGGCCGCTCAAGTATTTTTATCTTGAATGCAATTACAAGTTGTGGAGTTTGGATAATGTACCACAGACTTCGTCTAGTACGCAAAGATGAGTGATTTTCGTAGAAAAGCTATTTAATGCAGGACTAATAAACCTCTATGTAACAACTTGCAGCGTTTTAACATGGAACATGTTTTTAGCCGGGCCTATCTAGTAAAAAAGCGTTATACAGAAACCGTTATACAGAAAGTGTCACGAAATTGTTCTGATAGTTTTCACGTACAACCGAGCTGTTTCTAGGGAAATGAAAGTTGTTCAGTTTTCGACGGACGAAAATCGTTCTCCATTCGTTGGAAAGCTCTCGATTTATCACGCAGGCCTTGCGTACTTGTTGTTGGTATTTATGTCGTGATTTAATTTTATGTATGTTATTATAATGGCCCTGCTACGCAGGTTAAAAAGTAGGTGAATAACACAATGAAATAATAACAATATGCCAGTAAAAAAATCGTATGTCCCAAATCAAGGAAACCACGTTTTTTTTTTGGTAGATTTCATGGGTTTTTCACTGGCTCAAATATCATATTTGGGAGACGGGGGCGAGAATTCCACCCGCGCAACTTTACAATCTTGAAACGTCGATATACTCACTAAGCTTTCTTTATATTAAATGGGAAACAATTTTTTTCTTATTGTCATTCTTGTCATGTTAGTTAGAAAGACCCACTCAATCAAAAATTTTTATAAGTTACCATCGTTCAGGTAAACCGTTGCAATTACAAATTTATTCTTCATCACATTTAGTTGATTATACAGAAAGGGCACGAAATTATGAAACGAAACTGAACGAGTTGAAGCTAAAAACATGTTCCATGTATTTGATATAACTAAGGCTCAAAGCAGGTAATAAACCTGTATGTAACAACTTGCAGAGTTTTTTCTCTCATCCGGTCGTCTTGTTTTTATGTTGTGGAATCGGAAAAGTAAACTAGTTTCCTCTTATATGTTACAGTTCTGGGAAATCATTTCCGACGAGCACGGCATCGACCCCACTGGTACCTACCACGGAGATTCCGACCTCCAGCTCGAGAGGATCAACGTTTATTACAATGAGGCATCCGGTAAGTGTCCAAATTCATTTTTCCACGCACCCTAACACCTTAGACTCAGCCTTCAATACCACCCACCTCACGCTTCATCTCTCAAAACTGAATATTCCAGAGAGCTCTTTTGAAAACCTAGGCATTTCCTACGAACTATCAACAACCAAAAACAAAACCGATCCAACTCTTGAAATTCAAAATTTTCTTGCTATCACTTCAAATTATTTTATTCACTCTTGGTCCAAATTTCCATCAAAATTTGATTACAAGAACCTTTCTTCACATGATTAATATCATTAAATTGATCCAAAATTAATGCAAAAATGATCAATTTTTGTATTTTGCTTATTAAGTGTTTTATTTATTTGTATTTTAATTTCTGAGCTGCACTGTATAAAAAACCGCCTTGGACCGTTTTGTTCAATAATTCGTACAAAAACTGCTAGATCAATTCAAGGGAGCCTTTGCTGCTACAGCTGAATGTAGTAGTGTTATTATTCAATTTTGATTAAGTTGCTGCTAGATTGATATACTATAGAACTATACTATATTAGAACACATAATTTAGACTCACATGTGATATACTATTGAAAGAAGTTATGTCTCGATCAACTGAAGAGAAATGAATAATGTAAAACGCATCTGATTTAGGATTTTCCTTGGAATATCAGGGAAGAAAATCCTGGTGACATTTCCCTGGGATTTTCATTCATTACCAAAGAAAATAGAGAAAATTAAACGTATTTTGTGGGCAGTTTACATCTTGTATAGCGTTGTATGTACTGAAATGAAAAAATTACGATTTTAATGGAAATTTTGAATTTATTCAGTGTTTGATATAATTTATTCTGTAATTGAGTTTACTTTTTGTGTCCTTAGATCAATACAATTCGAAAAAATCGTGCAGTTAGAATATAAGCATGCTCTTGGGGGTAATAAGTCCTTCAGTCCTATTCTGTTTCAAATGGTGCTTTGATTTTTCAAAAACTTCTTTTTTGTGTTGAAAATCTCGTTTTCATGGTACGAAAGTCAAGAGTCACACGTGCTTACATCTGCAAAAATATGAATCTGCATGAAATCAAAATTGGAGGTTTGATTTGGAGTCTTCCTAAACAGATCTCTATGGAAACCAATTTGAAGAATATGTTTGGTAGCAGTTAAATTTTACGATGAAAAATTCAACAAAGCTACAGCTACGTATAGGTAGACCCCTTAGCAATAAACTTGTACAAATCTACACTAGAATCAAACCCTGTTAGTGGAAATAATAGTCTCAGAAATCACTTAGTGAAAAATCACATTTAAAGAAACAAGCTGGTGAAAATGCCTTTAGAGACATTGTACAATTCATAAGTGTAACCACGAGCAATTATGGCAAAAGCTCCACCAGGCAGATCCACTTTTAGTAAAAGCTTTCTCAGTAGTAGAGCATTCAAGCACGTAGGCACTATTTTGTAAATAATTTTCATTGCTGGAACTTATAACTGTGGGATTGGAAGGACCCAAGACTAATGCAGCCATGGTCTGCTTGGCCTGCAGACCTCTCTGTTTTGACAACTTGGGTTGGTGGGTTACGACTGCGTATCCATGGCGCATATTCGACTGCTTCTGAAAACTGGTTTGAGCAGATGGGGGCATGCAGCCGTGTTTGCAGATGTATTTGCGACGTGAACCAAAACATTCCGCTGGGATTCGTTAGGGCTGGAGTTCAGTATTGTTTGCAATTTAACCAAGAGAAGGTTTCGATCAGGCATGCACGTAGGGCACTAGTTTGTATATAATTTTTTATGCTGGAACTTGGAGCTGTGGGATCGGAAGGACCCAAGACTCATGCCGTCGTGGTCTGCTTGGCTGAATGAGCAGACTTTCTTTGTTTGGTCAACTGGGGTTGGTGGGTAAAGATTGCCAATCCATGATCCACATTCGACTGCTCCTATAATGGTCTGAGGAAATTGAAGCATGCAGCCATGTTTGCAGATGTGTTCGCATCGTGAACCAACGTGTTCCACTGAAATTTATCAGGGCTGGTGATTAGTATTGTTCGCAATGTAACCTAGAGAGAGTGTTCAAGATAAATTTTAAAGAGACTTGGAAAAGTGCAATGCAAAGGTGAGAGTCTGTTTATCAGAAAACGTTGTTATAGTGATCTTTGCAGTTGCAGTGCAGCCACTGGAAATGTTTGGGCTTTTTAAAAAACCTCCTTGATACCGTCCTATTATGAGGAATTATTGCTATATCTTTTGTATCATTTCGAGACTTACTTACGTAATCGCGTCCTTCTTTTTTTTTATATTGGAGGTGGGAAATACGTGCCCAGGGCCATCCTCGTCGACTTGGAGCCCGGAACCATGGACTCTGTCAGATCTGGTCCTTTTGGACAAATCTTCAGACCAGACAACTTTGTGTTCGGACAGAGTGGTGCTGGAAACAACTGGGCTAAGGGACATTACACAGAAGGTGCTGAGCTCGTAGACTCTGTTCTTGATGTTGTCAGGAAAGAGGCCGAAGGCTGTGACTGCTTACAGGTTGGTATAACAGGAAAGAGTTGATTTGAGGATCTAGAATACATTGCCTAGCTTACGTAAGAACAATTACTTGATTGCCTCATGAGCTACGAATTTGAATTACTTATTTGAAGCCACGACATCAGTAATTTTAATGGATCTTGAAGGAAGATTGGCATCTGTACGACAGGAACTCTGCTGATAGAAATGTTTTATCCCTGGTCAGTACTTGATAATCCCCTACTCCCTGCTCTACCAACCGTTACCTCCTAGATTTGATAAATCTGGTAAATCTGAATTGAGTTAACTGAATATGTGACTCATTTGGTTAATGAAGTAATTTTCTGTCTCTTTAAATCACATCTCTTTACATTTGAGAACTCTTTCCTATTGGCCAAGATATTGGTTTGTGTAATTTTGCTTAGAATCGTTCAGCAGAATGAATTGGAATTAGCATTCAAAGTAGGATGTTCCTCCATCTAACCAGTCTCCTTTCAGATGCTGGGAAATGATGCTGTAAGTTGATCTGGTGTAGTAGGACGCAGCACATGTTACTTGAAGCACGTTGGTTGAGACACACTTTCCTCCCCTCTGTTCCTCATCTTTAAGTAATAAAGTACAAACCTCAGAGAAAAAGTAACCTTAGCTACTTATAAAATTTGTTTCTACTTTAAAATTTGCAATGAACCGAGTCCGTCACAATCTACCATCTTAAAAAACTATCCCTAATCGTCCCAGCAATCTTTTTCGAATGCATCACGATCGTAAAAGACATGGATCGCCCTGAACCCATAATTAAACGATTCTGGTGTAGGAGCGACTGTATAAATTGCATCCTTCCACCCCACTGATAAAAATGTGCCCCTACCAGGAATTGAACCAGCAACGTAAAATGAAAAGCTAGAGGTTTAACAAGTGCTCTCTCAGGTTCATGGGAGTTGTTACTCGTGGAAAAACTGTTACAAGTATATCTGAATGCAGCCAAAGCCATTCTTTGCGTTCTGGTATGTCTCCAACTATTTCAAGCTAATTTTTCTTCTTGATGACAACCCTGTCATGGATATCAGCTTCCCTGCAACGAGTGAAACATAGTTGTTCATATGCTTTTGATCTAAGCTGCCTATCAGCTGTGAGCTGATGTCCATGACAAGGTGATGAGTTCACTCCCGATGAGGATTTACTGAGATTCAGTCACACCACCTCGTCCCTGTCCCTACCTCAGCAATGGATGGCTCGCTAAGGTATAGAAGACTCAAGCCTTCTTTCAAGCCTAGGGCAAGAGATGCCCACTTGCTACCCCACGCTACGCATTGATCTGGTGGAAGCAGTTACTGTACATCTGTACCCAAAAAATAACATTTGTGCTGAATTCTCAAATACAATCGCGTAACATCAAGGCTGTTCAGATTAAACTATAGAATCGAAAGTTTCTATCGAAGCCTGTCGATCTGCCCCGCATGGATTCATGACAATATCATATTTTTTCCAGGGATTCCAGCTTACACATTCTCTTGGTGGCGGTACCGGCTCTGGAATGGGAACACTCCTCATCTCCAAAATCCGTGAAGAATACCCCGACAGGATCATGAACACCTTCTCTGTTGTACCATCTCCTAAGGTAAGCTATCACTAACTCAACTAAACTTGGATCTTCGGAGGATCTGTCATCATTGATTGTATTGATGTAGATAAGCTGAATATGTTATTGCGACAGTCCAAGTTATTTGCTAGTCAATTCCCAAATGATGAAGTATGAATTTAAATCTCAGTGGATTTCTTCTTTTTTAATGTTAATTAGGGGTTAGATTTTTCCAAGAGTAATTTCTGTAGATGTTATGTGCATAATTTTTGAATCATCTCAAATCTTCAATGAAAATTGCATCCAATTAATTGTGGAGCAGATAAAATTTAAGTAAAATTTGTATCAAATTTACATACATTTTCAAGGAAATGTGTATTTCATGGCACGAACTGGTGATAGCATCTTGATACTTGCCTGATTTTGCTGATTTCATCCTGTTGCCGTTTTTCTGCCTGACGAATTTCATTTTTGAATGTTATATATATTTCTAAGTTTTTGCCTACATGTGCTCAGTGACGCTGGAGTGAATATTGCCATTTTACAGGTTTCTGATACCGTGGTCGAACCTTACAACGCCACCCTCTCCGTCCACCAACTTGTTGAGAACACTGACGAGACCTACTGTATCGACAACGAGGCTCTCTACGACATCTGCTTTCGAACGCTGAAACTGTCGACTCCCACCTACGGCGATCTCAACCACCTCGTCTCCCTGACCATGTCCGGCGTCACAACTTGCCTCCGGTTCCCCGGTCAGCTGAACGCAGATCTGAGGAAGCTCGCTGTCAACATGGTTCCCTTCCCCCGTCTCCATTTCTTCATGCCTGGTTTCGCTCCTCTTACATCCCGCGGCTCGCAGCAGTACCGAGCTCTGTCCGTGCCAGAGCTGACCGCCCAGATGTTCGACTCGAAGAACATGATGGCCGCCTGTGACCCACGCCACGGAAGATATCTTACCGTAGCTGCCATCTTCCGGTGAGCTTTCCACCTTAAGATCACCAATCCATTTGTTTCTGAAAATATTACGTTGAATAGCCTTTTACTGATTCATAATTTCGCCTGAACAACAGCTTAGAAAATGGGTTTTTAGGCTTCCCTGATGGAGGGGTGACGTAGAAAACAAATAGCAACGAAGTCGCAGGAATCTCATGCCAGACAAATGTGCTTAAACTTCTTAGAAGGCAGCATATTGATCTGTTCTCTAACATGCAGTTGGGAATAGAGGGGAGAGTTCTCCTTGACTACGATCTGCTCATATTTACCTTTTCCCTATTTCTTGGATGTCAAGTATGCTTTTAGGGATCGATACCTCACAAATAGCTTCCGATGGAAATGGGGTTCAGAGATTTGCAATTTGGATGAGGGCTCAGTAACTTTTCAAGGATACTCTGTTTGTGTGGGAAGGAGAGGATACTGTTCGACAGCGAGCCGTTTGTACATCTCAAAAGTGCACGATGCTTCTGTTACCTTGTTAAACTCATAACCACAACCAAAGGATGGTGTATGATTGTTGATTAACCAGTACTAATTGAAGTGTGCCAATGGTTTTGGAACGATAAGGTTCAAATATTTGATATTGCAGTAGTTGTTACGAGCTTTGTCATGAAACAAGTGAACTGATTTTGGGTCTCCTTATACCCTTCGAATAGGAGTAATTCTCTTAAGGAATTAGATGGCCACTAATCAGTGTTTGTGGAAATTCACGATACCTCTAGCTTGTAGCTGATATTTTTTATCTGTCTGTTGATTGTTCAACTGCATCAATCTCCCAACTTTTTTTAATGAAAATCGAAGTTGGTAAAGATTTTCCTGTGACTAAGGACTTTTCTTGGAAAGCTGTGAGAAACCAAGCAGACTATTTTTGGCTTGTGCACTATTCACACATTACGGCCTCTCAACCTACGGTAGTTAAGGCGTTATGAGCTGTGTTGTTGGTACTTGATATTTTGAATTTAACATGAAGGGCGTTAAAAGAAATATAAGAGGCTTTCAGAGTAGTCTCCCACAATTCATCTTTGGCTCTTTTGATTAATAAAATCTGTTAATTATTTTCAGAGGACGTATGTCCATGAAGGAAGTTGACGAACAGATGTTGAACGTCCAGAACAAGAACTCTTCATACTTCGTTGAATGGATTCCCAACAACGTCAAGACCGCCGTTTGCGACATCCCACCACGTGGTCTCAAGATGTCAGCTACCTTCATCGGAAACTCGACTGCCATTCAAGAGCTTTTCAAGAGAATATCCGAACAATTCACTGCCATGTTCAGAAGAAAGGTGAGATATTCTACTATCCCATCAAATACTAAAATAGATCTATTGTCTGTCAAGTGCCAATAAACAAATCGATGTCTTGGTGATCAGACAGTTCAGAAAGTACAAAATACTGATATTGCGGCTAGATATGCCAACGTTATTTCCAGCTCATCACAGACAGTGTGAACAGTGTTTCCTCATGATAGTGGCTTGTTTGGTTATCAAGGGTGCCAATCAAAGCAAAAGCTCATCAAACGATACCGTGTAAATTCTCAGCAGAGCTCTATATTCAGAACTGTCTTCTGATTTCAATTCCTGAAGCAGCTGACATTGGGCCCCAGACGAATTTTTCCTCAAAATCCATTCTCTTGTCCACACTCTGTGGGTAGAGAGTTCTTTTAAGAATATTTCGGATAATTCTCGCACGAATCGCGGGACAACCTTGATGACCATGATTTTTTGTTAACTGGTCCAGTTGAATGAGCGGGTACTGTCGCCAGTTAGCTGGCTTCCAGTCCGCTCCAGCTTGTCATCTGGACTGCCCACGTGTAATCGCGCCTTTGAGACAATAGAAACAATCTTTATAGAATTGTTGATAACATTTTAGAATTGTTCATTGGTAGAAATGGGTTTGGCATGTATACGATTCAGCCGGGACCTTGAATGCCAGGACATGGTCTCCACTAGGGGCCCAGTTGATCTTAACTTGTACGCAGCCCAATCGCTTCACACGCACAGCCTATTGGCCAAAAAGGCGGTTTTTCGATGATTTTATTGACCTGGGACAATGGCGTGTCATTTCCAAATAATTACGAATCGTTCGAGAAAGGCCCCAGAGCTCATCTGATGTTCAAAATTTCATTTCAAGGTTGTAAATGGGTGTGAAATTGAATTAATTCTAACCTAAATTTTTCCTTTTTCTCGTTTTGACAACTCGGTTGTCAGCTATTTGGGCAGGGGGCCTCAAATATAATCTGAACCTTTGTAAAATAACTTGCAGCTTATTTTTAAATAGCATAGAATACTGGATGCAACAATAAGAAACACGTGCTTTGCGTTTTTTTAATTACCCTGCACATTAAGGAAGTTTCATTTCCAGCTGTACTTGGAATACATTTCACGAAAAGTTGTTTTCATGTTTTCTTCCTGCCAGTGTCTCATAACGTTCTTTCTGCTTCCAGGCTTTCCTACATTGGTACACAGGTGAGGGTATGGACGAGATGGAATTCACAGAGGCCGAGTCAAACATGAACGATCTCGTCTCGGAATACCAACAGTACCAGGAGGCCACGGCCGACGAGGACGCCGAATTCGACGAAGAGCAAGAACAGGAAATCGAAGAGAACTAAACTCCTTTCAAAATATAACTTAAAAATCTATGTCCCGGCTAAAATCAGTACATTTACGTCGGCCGTTCTGACGCCAAACAAGTCGTCAATCTAGGTTCACTTTTTTTACCTGTCAACTCCTCCCCTCGTTTAAGGTCCCTGCTAGTTATTTTGCTACCAATGATTAAAAGGATGTATATTTTACGTCAAAAATATATAGTTACCCCTTTTCTGAGGAGTTGTTTGTTCGTCGAAGCTTTGCTAGATCACCTACTATAGATTGATCGGTGACTTTATTTTGTAATTGCGGACTAAGCTTATTGTTCTTGTTTTTTGCGTAGCTGTACTGAGATACTGCATTATTTGTCATGACCGTTGTTCTCATACCTTTTTTTTACGTTTGATTAAACTTTTTTCTCCGGTGATTTTTGTACTGTTTATTTCACCTTGTGTCCTTGGAAGAAGCCATTGCGAGGCGTAATAAATGATAATGAGCAGAAAATATAGCATATGATCAAGATGTTATTGATTAGAGGCATGGTACACCCTCACTTTTCGTCAAAAATTGCCCAAAAGTTGAGAGAGTACTACTAAAAAGAATGACGGGTGAAGTACTCAATAAAAAATGCTAATTTCCAAGGACGTTGGACCGTATTTCCAGTTTTAAACCCTTAGAAGGTATTAGGAGGGCAGAATCTGACAAGAGCTCGCCTGGCCCTCATTTCTAAGGAAGCGGGGGAGTATTTTTCGCTTTCAAACTCTTAAGAAGGTATTAGGAGGGCAGAATCGGACAAGAGCTCACCCTTTTCCTCAGTAACGAAAAATAAAAGCAGTATTTTCAGTTTCAAACGATTAGGAGGGCAGAATCTGACAAGAGCTCGCCTGGCACTCATTTCTGAGGGAGTTTAACCAGTATTTTCAGTTTCGAACGATTAGGAGGGCAGAATCTGACAAGAGCTCTCCTCGCCCACATTTCCAAGGATGTTGGGCAGTCAAGTCAGTTCAGAGAATGTAATTGAACATATTGCAATGACGGGTGATGTACTCGATAAAAAATTGAAATTTTTGAAAATAAATGTATTTGAACATATAACAATGACGGACAAGGTTTCAAATCGAAATATAGTAATAAATCAACATGAAACAAATTCACTTATTTTTCAAAACTAAGTACCACATGAGAATAGGATGAAAAGGCTCGGAAAATACGGGAAATCAGCTCCGATTCGGTGGAATGAGGAGCAGTGAACTAGAAACGAATTGTATCAACTAAAACTAGGAAACATAATGTAAATAAATACAATATAAATTCACAATGAGAAAATATTGGTAAGATCCCATGGGAAAAAAGCTGAGATCTTTCGACAAGAAAATGGATGTTTCCTGTAGGAACTATCAAATTTCGAATAACATTGATACATTTGCTGGGTGGTATTTATCACAGATCGCCATGCTGTGCTGCAAACGAAGAAATTGATGGCACGCCGTCTTCATTTTTCTCTGAAAGAGCAGCCCTGAGGTCTTCAGCCACTTTCTCATTCGCCGAATCATAAATCCTGCGATGGGTTGCCATTCTGCTGTAAAAATAAAAGAAAAACAAACTTCTTAGAAAACACAAGTACCGTGGATACGCGCGGTATCTGATAGATAGGTACATCTTGGTTTTTAGTGCAAAAAAAGTTACTTTTCGCAGTGTTATCATCTAGACCTATCTTTTAGGACACCGTAAAATATATTATTGCCTAAATAATCACATAATTAGAAACTTGTAGAATATTACCTGGATAAGCGCGGTGTTCACGAAGTTATATTGAAGTCATCCAACTATCTTTGGAGATCTAGAAGTTGATTGCATGGTATGGAGATCAGTGGTCGGCTGAATGCCCATGTTGGAAATTTGGGTTCCTAATCGATCAAACGCGTTGAACAGAAAATCTCGGTACTTCTAAGACATCTAGAATGGACACGACTAGGCATGGAAGAAGCTCGAGGCACTTACTTTAGATAATTGACTTAGTAGACAGTAAAATTTTGGGAAACGATCAATTTGATGTGCCAAAAAAGTGTTGCCCAACGAATCCTTTCGAAACTTTTGGAAAGCTAAAGAAGCGTTAGAATCCAGGAATTATTTCAGAATCCTTCAAAACTCATTCCGATGAAGAAATTTTTCGAAAATTTTCATTTTAAAATTGTCAGAGCCATTACAAATAGCTCCCATTTTCTTTGAAAATGCTAAAACGGGTTAATAACATAAAAACTGCCACTTTCTGGGACATTGAACACCAATAAAATAATAATCATAAATTAAATTGAAAGTAACCTTTGGTTATAAAAGCAATCACGATCTCTTGGGGTTAGGATGGTAAGAGAGATGTGCATGGTAGTTGACATTAATACGCTCAAGGGTAGCTCAAATGTTTATTCACTCTAAAATTTTGGGTACCATATAATAATCATATTTATTTGATCTATTCCATATTTTATAAAATATATTTCATTTCAATACAATAATGTTGCGACAGATCTGAGCTATTTTACGAGTAGATGGTCTACGAGGTTGTGTAAATGTCATTCTATAGTACAACGTGGCGTAATCACAGGACGAAATCAACTAAGATGATCCATTGCCAAATTCAGAAAAAAAGACAGAAGTCAATGAAGTCGGATAAATCTTCACAGCCTCAACGCGAAAAGAAAGTAGTTCCTTCAATAAATTGTTTATATTATTACAACAACAGAAAAGGTAGAGGACTTCTTTCAAGTTCAGTTCATTAAAATATTCGGGAATGTAGATTCATGATTATAGGATGGAAGTTTACTCCTTCAGCTTTCCGTTTATTTATTTATCACAGTAGAGGTAATTTTCATCGGATAATCATGAGTTAATAGGTGGGTAATATTTCATAATGAACACTCAGACGAGTTAAGATAGCTGACCGCCAGGAACTACAAAATTACAAGAACTTATGAATTGGATAAAATATTTGTTGAGATCGAATTGGGGCATGTACATTGATAATGGAAATCCATTTAAAACAAGATAGTGTTGAGGCAAATGTAAGCTGCTTAATTCTCTAAAATGCTGTTCTAAAAAACTGACTTAAGACAGTTGCGTCTAAATTTGAAAAGGAAGAATCCAAATGTTAGTATTGCACATAAATTAACTCTGTTACGGTCGATGCTGATTTATTACTTTTAATTACTTTTAATAATGAGCATTTGTGTGCAGCAAAAGTTTTACATATGCCTTCCCCCTCACCACGGCAAACTTGGTCACTTAACGTTTCAATGTGGGCAGATTCAAAATCAGCAACATCCACCCGTAAAAGTCCTTACAACTGTTGGTCTTGAGGAAAGCCTCACATGCATAGATGAGCCAAAAACGTGTTTTTTTGGGGTTTTAAAGACACAGGCAAGTTGGATGTCATTTTTTGTAATTTTGGACGAAATCGACTGGAATAGGTCTCAGATCCATAGAAATTCACCCAGAGCAAATAATCGCCATTTCTGCACCCAAGAGTGACCCCCACAAACCTCAAATTGATATGAAAAATCACGCATTATTTGAAAAATAATAAATCCATGTGATGGAATTGGTAGTTTCTGGTTTCTTCCCAGAAGTTGCGTTGGTAGGTGCTGTACAAAGGAGAGCAAGATATAGAAAACCTTGATGGGAGGCGACCAATGGCTCACCATGAAGAAAGGTTTTATGGGAAAAGCCTATGCTATCCAACACATTGGATGCGTGATGAAACGATAATTGACCTAGAGCCCCAGATGATGAGGGGTGGTAATACCATGAAGTACTCCTGACAAGATGCCCAGCTCGAGTAACTATGTGACAATTTTCCCACACCACACTCCGCACCATGACACGGTCACAGCCTATGGCTGCAACTTGATGTCATTAGGGTCAAAGCCTTCTAGCTTAGATACCGCTTGCTACAGGTCGTTCCTATCATATTTAATTTTCTTAGCCCTCCAGGTCTGCTCCATGTCCACGCTGCCACTGACAAGTTGGACATCCAGGATTGTGGTAGACCCATTGGGTCTAATGGCAACGATATCTGGCTTTTTGCCCTTGTCACTCAGCATATAATATAGTCAGCCTCTCTCTCTCTCTCTCCCCATATCCCAGCCACAGGATGACAATGCAACCGTCATCAGCTTGACAACCACATCATGACGGAGAATGTGGCCTCCGTGAGTTTTATATATAAACTAGTTTAATGGCCCTGCTACGCAGGTTAAAAAGAAATAGGTGAATAACACAATGAGGGAGTATAATAACAATATGCAAAGTCAAAAAATCGTATATCCCAAATCCCCGAGGAGAGGACCACGTCGCTTGCCCTGGGAGACGGGGCGGGGTCGGGGGGAGGGGGGAATTCCACCCGCCCAGCAATACCACCCCCTGAAACGCGGATATACTCTGATAAGCTCGTCTTTATATAGTGTGATTTGAAATGGACCCTCCCAAAGCCCACCTTTGAGCCTTTGGAACTGTTACAGCAGGCGATCATTTTCTGGTTTTTTGGTTTTCTTCCATAAATTTAATTCTCCAAAATAATTCGTTTCAGGACATCCTAAAATGGACTTCCACCAAGAAAATGTTTGAACATTGTCACGGTTTTGGAGCCATTATAATACCTTTTTTTTCTAGGAAACACGCTAAAAAATGGGGACTTGAAACAGCAGCTAATTTTCTCTTAGCTGTATGACATGCAGTAGTACTCTTTCAATTTTGGCAAATATAGTCTAACAAAACATTTTACAAGTCTGCATCGCCTCAACACACCACATATTTTTACAATGGATTAGTAATAGCAATTTACATTTCAAATGCGTTAAATTTACCGTGGCATTCGTAAAGTATTGTTAAGTATTTTTTATTCGACTTCTCTCAAACTTAATATATAAGTGTTTCAATTTGGCAATGATTATAATTTTATTATCTTAAACAGAAGAATATTTACCAATTCCATGCAGTTTTAGAATACGTACATATTTCCATAAAACAAAAAGATGAACTTTCTCATAAAACGATTGTTTGTAGCAGGTACCTGTATATAACAAAATGTTTTAATTCCTAAACGTAACATAATCCAACAATACGAATTTGGCCAACAGTTGGTACGGCTGGATTTACAATACTGAGATACCATCGATATCCAGATCACAAGAGAAAAACCATTGGCACAAAAGAGGAACGAAGGCATTTATTCAGTCTTGAAATAAAATATAACATTATAGCCACAAAACACTAGGTACACAAAATTGCACAAGTTAGAAATTAAACGAAACTATATTTTGTATACATATCATGAAAGATGAATTGGATAATGAGAATGTTTCTAATACCGAACCACTTTCTTTCCTCGAATGAGATTGCACGAGTGTTCAATGGGCTTTATGAACGCTGGCAAGTCATTTAAATTTCAGTGTATTTCTTAGCAACTCAACAATTCTGTTAATGAATTTTAGCAGTGCAGTACTCTTTGTGAAACCTGCATGTTAATGGAGTCACAGTGGGCTGGATTGGATATTGTGAGCATCGCCCGCCGATAACGAGTTGACGTGAGGCCAAGATGTATTATAGTAATTTAAGTATTTTGAGGTACTTGCTTTTTTAATGGTCTATCTAATAAAAGGGGGCTCGTCCCACAATTTCGCCCCCCTTCCTTTTGTATTTCGTTTTTGGAGTTGGTTGGTCGTGTTAGGTGCTGGGTAACCCTTATTTTATTGTAAGCCGAATTCTTGGAATCTGCGAGAGGCTCCGGGATTTTTGTTTGTTTGGTCAATGGTCCTGGTAGGGGATAGGATTGGGCAACACACGGTGACAAGGAGGGGAACCGAGGAGGCGTCAGCCGAGAGGTTGAGGAGGATCGGGCTCTCTACTCTTTTTGACTCCAGCCGATCAACAGGACCGACGTCACCCCCGAGGAGACCAGGGGCCGAGGGTGGCCGACCGCCACGTCGCCGACTCTCCGCCGTGGACCCGCTTCAAGGTATTGTGTTGCCCCTCTCCTATCTCATACCAGAAGAGTTTCTTTTGTTGTTAGAGTTCCGCATTTCTAGCCCCCAGATCCTAGGAATGAGGCTATAGGGGCCCAGCATCGGCGCCAACTTCATAGGGCCAGTGTTAAAGAATTTCCCCTAATATAACGGTTCAAACGGCCACCGGACTAACGTTATTCTGAGTTCTACCGAAGCCCCTCGTTCCTAATCCTTGCACACCCCCTACACGCTCCCATTGATCTATTTACACCTAGTTCAGGGTATATGGGTAAGATAGGGAGCGCTCAGCGGCTCCGCCCCCGGGCCTGTGCTTCTCCCGTTTTAGGTGCTGCCTCCAGGGACTTCACGAGCTCGCCACCCGATCCGCAGGTACAGGACACAAGAGGAGAGCGCCGGAGTAAGAGCACGGTCTTAGGGGCGCGGCGAATGCAGGACCTCGGGTAAGTTACCGCCCGGGGGAAGTCGCTGTCCCCCCTGGGACCCTCCTCGCGCCGTAGGGAAAGTCAGGTTGGCGGCCCGAGGGGGGTGGGTGCTGACAATATTCTAGAAAAAAATCGATTTTTCAAGATACCGGAATAGATGTTTGAATGGGCGGTTCTCAGTGTTTCTGAGGAACTTTACCGTCCGAGATGGAGGTGAAGAAAACTTTGAATTTTCTGGTTATACTAGCACGTGTAGTACAAATGCGTGTCAGTGAGACTATGATACGGTGTGAAGGACTACTAAATTAGGTGCTAGTTAACCTGATCACGGATAATTGAGGGAATAAGAGCTTCGTTTAGATCAAATGAAGTGGGACTGACGGGATTGGAATCGAAGGATTACGGGATTGCCAGAGTTTTATGGTTAATTACGAAGTGTGGAACCATCGACGAATAAAACATGCATGTAAAGATATAAGAGCTTATTTTTCTCAACAGAAGCCCCTACCTCTCACTGAGCAGAGATGAAGCGATAAGAACGTAACCATTTATAATATTCAAAATGGAGGATCAGAATTATTGAAAATAAGTAAGTACATGGCGACTTCACTAACAAAAAAAAAAAAAAATGGACAATACATTTCGTGACAAAATTGAAGAGCTCTGAAACTAAATTAGAGACCCAATGAATAATGCTTCAAATTTATGGTTAAATAACCTGTAAAATAGATATTGAGGTAATGTTGCATGAAAATTGGAACTTACCAGAGAGGCTAGTGCTTACTAAGGTGGCAGGTACACGAATGACCCCCTTGGGCGGACGGAAAAGTGGTGATGCCAGGATAACAAAGGGCGGAAGGAGCCCACCCAAAGGTTAGTTGAAGGAGTGTTGAGCGAGGGGGGGGGGGGGGGTAACTGTCGGGTTGGTCGCTATGAACTGGACTGTACTCCTGTTAATCATTTAAATGATAAAATTGACTACGTACCGGTTTATCTAAAGGACAAGGCTATTCCGTATGCTAACGAAGGTAAATACCTTGGTATGACGCTCGATGCCTGGCTCAGGTGGAGAGCCCATGTTAAGAAAAAGAAGGGAGAACTCCTACTCAAATTCAGGAAAATGTACTGGCTAATGGGGAGACGGTCGAAGCTGTCGATCCAGAACAAGCTAACCCTGTACAACCAGGTCCTGAAACCTGTTTGTGGGGAAGCGCAGCTCAATCAAACCGAGATATCATCCAACGTTTCCAAAATAATGAGCTACGAACTGTTGTGAATGCACCATGGTACTTTCGAAATGAACGTCTCCATCATCATGAACTTCAGGTCGAAACAGTTAGCGAGGCTACAAAGAGACAAGCTGTGAGTCATCTCCAAACTTGGGGTTAAGGGAAAAGTCGCCTTAGGTGCTCAATATCCCTGTCTACCTGGCTTCTGTCTCAAAGGTGACAAGAGGTTGGGAAAAGTCTACAAACGACGACTACACGTAGCACCCTACTCGTAACCACCATAGCTGGAGTACCTACATTTCAATAGATAAAGATGTACCAGCTCTCCAGCACCTTCTAAGAAAATGATGAGTTATCGGACCCAGGGGCAGGTGCTGATAGTAGCCCAGAAGATTGTGCACCCCAAACCAATAGACATAGATAAAGAAACCCGTTCATTGAAGCTAGTGAAACAAGACTGGCATTACCCTATTTGAACCAACGAGCAAAATATACCTTCCCAGGGCGCTGGAATCCAGATCAATCATACAAACGTAAGCACATAGGTATGTACGAGGGTCATCCACAAAGTAAGGTTACAAACTCCCTGGAAGGTGCAGATAATTTTTTTTTCGGGGTTGGTATTACTGCGTGTAGGGGGGTTCCTAGTAGTCACAATAAGCACCCGCCAGCATCAGTCCATTACAAAATGTCGTCACAACAGCCTTCTGTCAACCTCTGCAGGGACAAACTACAGCCGATGCGAAATTCCAATTGTGACTGGGGATTGTTTGTCACTATACCCCAGAGTCAACCAACGCAGTCCCTGCAAAACGCAAATTTATTATCATAAATCATTGTTTTGTTTGAAGAATATTGTGAGACTCGCGTTCAATCAAGTGAAAAATTTGATTCAAGGCTTACAAAATGTTTCACATTCACGGAAGCTGAAATGGGAAAATCATGCATCCAGGGTTTTGGTACAGAAGTTTTATTTTAAGCAAAATACTTTACTGCACCTTTCATCGAGGTATTTATCTAAAGGGCAAGGCCTATTCCGTAAACGAAGCCATTTCAATGGTGCTTCGATGTTTCTTTTGCCACAGCATCCCAAGCAGGTGCCTATATCCTGCTTTTTTTGTTCCAGGATATTATTGCTTCCAATAAAAATTTAAAGCAAACCACAAAGGCAATAATGACTAAAATAGCAGTATCAAAGAAATGAAGAATGAGAACTCCTACTCAAATTCAGGAAAATGTACAACGTGGCTAATGGGGAGAAGGAAAGGGCGAATGCTGAGCGGTCAAGCTATTCGATCCAGTGTCACAAGCATCAACCCACAACAACAAGCTAACCCTGATCGCATTCAAACATACCATGACAATAAACTGCATACCAAACCGTGTATTTCCAAATTTGATTTTTTTTTTTTCAACCAAGCAATTGGTTTTTTGATGTTACTGGGAATATTAGAGATAGGATGTAACAGGTTTTGGATTGGTATAAACACCTCGAGTTTTTGAACAATGCCCCGGTTTAAGGCTCATTTGCCCCACTGTGCGGCTTCAGTTGTTCTCCAGATTGTCATTATGGTTGAGTGTATAGAAATCGGAACTTTAGAACTTGTCAGAACTGGTTTTGATTGCGTTATTTAACAAGGAAGCGGTAGAATGAGCAGTTACCCCCTTCCAACAGCTGGGCTGTTTAACCCGCAACACCAAGAAGACACCACCGAACCTAAAAAGCTACAGGTCATGCTCAGCTGTAGCAGTTTCAAGAAAAGGGAATGGGGAACGATCCATACCCATCACAGTTGTTATTAAAATAAATTATTCAGCCCAACCATTTTGCGAAATAAATACAACCTGAACAAATATATGGTGGATTTCCATCAAAGTACTGCACTAATTGAACGTTTCAAAATCAAAAAGTTCGAGTGGCACAGTTTAGACATAAGGATTAACTTATTGAGTAAGGATTGAGTAACTTTCATACATAAAGCCCATTTTGAATTAAACAATAGTACATTCGAGGGATCGTTACTCTTAATTTAAAAGTATCAACTGCAAATCAAACCATATCACGTCAAAATATTGCACCAGCCACTGTCAAACAACTAACACCATGCCACATAAAATAAAATTTTGTTCATACTCTCTATTTACATCATTAAGCTAGATAATACGTCATTAATAGAATTACATGAAGAAAAGACAGGTGTCGTAAATATCGTTTAGGTAGGTACCGAATTTGAATACTATAAACTTTTCCTGTTTGTACCTGGCACATACCGAGCCTCAATGAAGTTGGCTCCAAGAAAATCCTGCAGATCTTACTCATGGTCACACATACAATATAAAAAAAGTTGTGCCAACAATAAATTTTAATACTATTTACACCATATTTAATTAAGCATACATCACAGAAGTTCTGCACAACTTGTCGTTGACGTACGAATTCACGAGTCACGTTCTGGTTTCATTGAAATATAATCGCAAGTTCTGTTGAATGGAATTATTATATTTTTTCTATTTGACACGATTCTCATCCTTCATTCCTATCTATGAAACAAACCTTACCTGTGGTTTATGAGGGAGTGGATTCTGCAAGGTTCAATTTTGGATTGATAGGTTTGGGTTCTGGGCGAAAATAACAGCTAATTTTTAGGTTATCTTTCCTGCACTTTAAAAACAGAACTTTTAAATTAGAGTACATGTTGAGGTTTCCAGAAAGAATGAGTTTATGGTCGTCTCTTGATTCAGTTGGAAAAACATAAGATCCATTAGAGATCTGGTCAGTGATAACTTATCACCTGGTTCTGATTCATCCTCTAAGGCGTCAGATTCTAAAATCGGGAAGGGGCCAACTAACCATATCCATCACATTCTTCCGCCATTATCCTAAGGGGTTGGAGGACATAACATAAGTAAGCGCTGGCCTTAACCTGAGTTCAACGACTATTGGATGTAGAGAATGTATTTGGTAAACTCAGTAAAGATGGGAAGCGAATTATTCTATACAAACTCTCAGTTTCGCTATACTATGCTATACCATTGCCCATATAGGAGCGACCCCAGACCGCAGGGACGAAAACCCCTTCCCCGCCATCAGGTGGCAACACCGCAGTGGACCCTTTAACTCGGCCAACTATCCCTCATTAGCAGCAGTAAAGCCCCTTTCAATCTCCCCCTCTTAACGCAAGACGTTTTAGTTGCTTTTGTTGAAAAATGTAATTTTTTGTGAGATTCAAAATGTTCTCATCGTTCTGAGGAAAAAAAGTCTAAATTTTATATCATTCGGTTCAGGAACACCTTATCAAACAAGCGTGTGGCCGTACTGCAACAGTGTAATGAATTGCAAAAAACGCTGCAAATTTGATTACACATGGGTTTATTATTCTTGTGTCGAACTTTATTACACTTAAACTCATGTTTCTTTGATCCAACCCTGTCAGATGGGATGGGGCTCGAAAAAGTACAGAAATAATGTCATTTTGCCCCATGAAAATGGATTTCCTTGCTCTGGGTCAATTGCACAGGTTTGGGACCCACTCCAATCGCTTCAGCGTCCAAAATTACATGGAACACGATACCCCACATGCCCACATGGGAAAAACCCCATTTTTGTTTGAGTTTGACGAAAACTGCCATTGGGTATGTTTTTCCAGTTCAAATTTATACTCGTTGAGTCCCTTTTTCATGTACATCACGATTCTGGTGATGGAATGATCGAATTAACTATTAGATCACATTTGAATTGTGTAAGACGTCAGTACAGCACCGTTATTAGGGTCCGATGCAAGCCGTCAGGCCACTACCTGGAGGCTTGGATTTGAGCAGCGTTGCCAGACCCAGAGGTCTTGGGAAAACCGCAGGGTCGCTCCTACGTGGGCAAGAGTATAGAGCATTTAAATCATTTATAAAATGAAGTATCAGAAGTCAAAACAGTTATAAATAACTTCAGTGGAATGTTAAATTAATTTGATTGTACCTGAATACGCCTATTTCACATTAATTTTCAGCAGTATTGCATGACATTGCGAGAATGAGAAGTCCTGTTCCACATTATCATAAAAGTAAAACTAAGTACAAATCACATTTTGATCCACTTCAAGGTTTCCGCACACAAAAGGGTTCTAACCTCGTTCCAGGCAATTTGTTGTTGTAGTCAATCCCATGGATTTCGATTTAATCAATATTTTATCAAGTATATTTGTCATTACACTATTATATACAAATATCTGTATTTTAATCGAAGGACTGATTGGGCATTTAGATATTTAAGTTATACCGTTCTATACACAGTAAGATTCTACCCAATAGAATTGTTTTCCAAGTGGAATGCTGGGAGTACATTTAGTTGAGACTTCTACCAAGCTTAATTGAGACTATTCTAAGAAGAAAATAGGTGAAGATTATCACTGATCAGATCCCTGTAGATATTCAAAATTAACAAGCAGATAATTGCAAAATGAGATGGACATGAGAACATGCTCCAAGGTCACCCAATATCTTACTGAGGGGACATTAGCGATTGACCAATCAGAAAGCTCAAAAACCCAAGACTGGAGCATATTAGGTCCTGTGCTTCCCACTTGGGGCGCCCCAGGCGTATCTTATCATTTCGTTATCAGAGCTTTATAAGCGCTCAGTGTTTATGTTAACCGCCTTTTCGAAGTTATTTAAGAGTGACCTGTTCACACCAAATGAGCATCATTCACAAACAGTGTTTTCAAATGATCATCACCAAATTATTTAGTGGAGAACTGCCACTGGTGCCAAACAGGGAAACCTCCTTTCGTAAACGTTCTCAAATGCCTAAGTGCTTTGCCACTTGTTGGTAAACGTAGTGGATCTTTCACTGGGTGCTGTAAACTTTCATATCTTCCAAGGGAGTCGTGTTCATCGTGCATCCTGTGTAAATGGCATATGAATGAGAGAATGAATGGCCAGGAGCTGCCTACTGCGTTATTCAGGAGTTTTTGAGGCAAATAAGGGTTGGCGTCTTTATTTTTTGTGTCAATACGTTTAGATTTTCATACAGTCTCAAATGGAGAGGAGCCAACGAGAAAGGGACAAGTAAGATTTCTATTTTGCTAAGAAAAGCACCTCTTCCTTTCCTTTTTCGATAGCGGCTGGTCATATCTCTGTGACCCCCAGAATTTCAGGGGAGAGGCAAGATGAGTAGGTAAGTCTAAGTTAATTACAGACTTATCCCATCCCACTGAAAATAGATTCTTGACAAATTCAGGCAGAGGTTGGATAACAGATAGAGATGAACACACTCAAGGATGAGCTCAAAGCATTTTTGAAACCCATAGATTTCATTGTTACCTATGGATCTTAATAATCCTATATAGTTTTTGATGATCCATAATTAGGTAATTTATTACTTAGACAAACGCAACATAAAACTCAATTCCAGGGTTAATAAATCGCTTACAATGATCTTTGAATTCAATTTCTAACCTTTTAAAACCTGAATATGAGACTTGTAACCACCACCACCAAAAGCCTTAATTTTTTTTGTTCGGCTTATGGTTGAAATTAAAAGACCGTGTTAGATAAATCTTCATTTTCGGAACCATACGCTCATTCTTACCTCAGAAACCACAACCAATACAAATTAACGAATTTTATGAATTTGCAGGATAAAATTAATAATACACATCCTTATTCTCTCAGGTTACTAACCTCCCTGGGTCCCTTTCAAGATTTTTCTTATAATGCAAATCAATCAATACAATCTGATGAACACACCGACACGAGATTCAGTGATATACACTATTAATGAAACCAGAAATCAATTTATCCCATTCATTAGGAAACAGGTAGACACAAATGAATATCTTAGTCATTCACCCTACCCTCTAACGAAGATCTATTACAAATAAGCAATCCCATTTTCATAATCATATTTCCCTTAATAGGTCAAATCGGCTTCAAAGCTAAGCCACTAAGAGAATAAAAATATCAACAACCAACATTATACGCGCAATTTGATTTACACGAAATGGAAGAGAACTTCTGTCATTTATCTGCCTTGAAATCCAAAGCAGTAAGTTCATATCATTTGTCAACACTCAGGTACTTCTTTAGTTTTAGAAAAACCCAAATACCAATATCAAACACATAAGGTGCAAACAGTGATCACAAAATAGACAAATCTTTTAAGAAATACTCATGAAAAGAACAAAAAAGCAGTTTTCAAAATTGGACGAAACTAAGCGTAACTGAATAGGAATAAATTAAAAAAAAAAAAAAAAAAAAAAAAAAAACCATATTGGTAAGCGAATAAAAGATATGGCATTCAAACAACATAAATAATTGAATATTGAGCACAACTGCATTTAAATAATTTCCTATCACGGAAGCATAAAATGAAAATATATTAAAATATACATTTTTTCAATGGAATCCTGAACCATCATCATAATTTATAAATATCTACAATTCACAACAGGTAGAAGTGATTTGCATCAATTTTTGATAAATGTTCACAGTGCCCAGTTCCCTAGTTAAACAATTGTCCAAAGCAGAAGAGGAGAGGTATTACAACACGACTTCTTGGTGCAATTGAAATGTTGTAGATTGCAGCAAGTTGAAATTTGATGAGTGTAGTGTATGATAAAACTTCGTGGAGTATGAAAATGCGAGTTGTCAATGGTAAATTATGAAGAGAAACAATGCCAGACTTCAGAGAACACCTCCAGATGTCCAAATTACATGCAACCAACTGTTGCAGCATTTTTCAACAATCAGCAGCCACCATGCCAAATGCACCAGATGATATTCTCATAGATTTTTTGTCTTCTACACTGAAGTAAGAAGGTGATGGAATGGACTTTTTCCCAAGGTCTGAGGCGATAAGCCTGCAAAACCCAGAAAACATCCCTGAGACTTCGGAAGGGGAACCATCCATCACAGCACCTCAACTGAAATATGGGACACCAAGAAGACAGACTGAGTGGATGTGGAAGAAAGCATACGAGGACTCCCTTAGGCGGCGAACTGAACCATAAAAGCAAGAAATTACGTCACAGTGACGGAAACAGTAGACTATATTCGTTTTACTCGCAGAGCACTGATAAAAGCGAGGAGTGCAAATGCCTCTTCAAGAAAATTGTACATGTATTTGCAAGGAACTAAACGAGATGTACCTATCCTGACTGTCCAGTGCAGATAAGAATATTCCATACTAGGCACCAGAGTCATACCATACAAATACTGCGACAATAAAATCCAACAATTTTGCAGCTAACCTTATAGACAGCCCTCTATTATCGGCTAAGCAGAGAAACTTTACAATGTACCTGGGACCATCTAAGCGACGCAATCCCGAACTAACACCGTTTTATTGGATACGATACCAAAGTGGAATTGCCAAGCTTCCATCCGTTTTGCTGCAAACCTTGCCTTTGAAACTGAAACCAATCCTTGGAACTGGAATCGTTAGCAGGTCAAAAGCAGGGAAAAGGCCTAATGGCAGATTATCGTAGAAGTTTATTTATAATTTCATTCTTAGGACGCTTCCATGGTGATGCTTCCTCATTGCTTAGGTACAGCAAAATGACAATTTGGAGGCAATTTTCCATTGTTGGAGTTCCAATGAAAGTATCATCAGTGAAAACCGATCCAACCCCCTTCGAAACATTGATGGAGTGTTAAGAGGTATGGGGTTTGGCATCTCACACCATCTGTACGTAACACGAAGTAAAGTGGCTCGAGGGAACTGAGGAAACTAAAGGACAATCAGCATAATTGTGATGATGCTCCAATTACCAATTCAAAACAGCATACGTTGAGAGGATCAACAAACTGATAAGGTACGTAAACACATAAACTCCACACATCCTGCAGTTTAGAAGCAGGTAGTTAAAGAAATTCCGTATTGTATTTCTTTTCCGTTCTGTATTTATGGAGGTGATAAGTGATTCCTTATGTTATCGACCAGGAAATCACGGACACTGGGCACTGTGTAACCTACGTGTATAGTCCAAACAGCAACCAATTGCTTTTCATAAAAAAATGAACAGAAATAAATGTATTAACAAAAACAAAAGGAAATTCTATCAAACCCACATCATCTTTACCCATAAACAACATAGAAAAATACCGACTTAACTCTAACAATAGCAGTCTAAACGAAGTAGAACAATAAAGTTCAATGAGAACAAATTAAAGATAACTTGGTCACAATTAAATTAAAGAAACCTGCAATTAAGAACATAATACGACACTGAGATTAAGACGCTCAATCAAAATTCATCTATTAATTAGTAAGAAGAAATTACTCAACTTGTCTAATGTTGGAATAGAGTTTCATATTGGGAGCTATGAGTTTTTCTCAAGAACTGACTACCCTTAAGACTAAACTTCGGAAGATCTAAGGAGGGCTTAGCCCACAGGATAGAGGTTTGTTGTTGAAATGACAGACAACTAAGACACAAATTGTTTCTAAACGGAGCAAAATTTTGGAGAGAAAAGTATAGCTTGATTTGACTCACTTTGTGATTTGATCGTACAGTTGAGTTGGAATTATGGTGACTGTCAGCGGGGAATCGGCGTTTTCAATTATCGACGTAATTTCTTTGTCTTTCAATCCGACGACGTTGTGGCCGTCCACTTCCAAAAGTTGGTGCTGAGTTAAGAGACCGTTTCTTGAAGCTGACGAATCTTTGACGAGGGAAATAACTTCGCCTTTTTTGAATTGGAAACCAACGTACCCAGCGCTGTCCTTGTGAAGGGTGACAGTTCTTTCAAACGGCCTGAATGGATATAATACACATGATTACTCATTCAATTGTAGTACGACCTACTGAAAACAATTAAAGGAGCTGGCAAGTTCTGAGAATGGTTAATGGCACTGAAAAGAGCCGATAACATCGCTGAGCTCTGACAGCAATCCTGAAACTATTTGTGTGTACGAGGAAATCCATTAGCTGAAAAGCTTTGTCTCACAACCCCTACCGCAACACTATACTCCTACTTCGCAGTTATGAGGACACATTTTTGTTGGTAGAAGAAAGGAATTAGCTGTCTTAATCCTTAACAATAGTTCGATCATCTTATCTACTGCTGTTTTATATATACCTGTGCTTCAGAGAGCGAGTAAGATTTGCATCAAGGTTGTTCTACAAAAGAACGAACTGTTTGCACCTGTAGAGTAACTAACTCCAGGACTCCTAGGATTGTCAGGCTAGTAGAAAGACTGTCTTCAACACCTCTAGTGACATCTGGAACCTATCAGCTCTCAACTATGGCGTTGGACGTTCTGGTTAGCACATCCATCTCCCAAGATGTGGAAAATTCTCCCACGCTCTTCATCCAACTCAGGTCCTGTTTCAGAATTGGATTCTTTCTAGGGTTTTCCATCTAGGTAGTGAAAGTTTCAAGTGCTTGGTATGCCCTGTGACTGTGATAAATGAGATGACGTGATAATTAATGCAATGGTAAGTGATTCAATCCACCAGTTTGGATTGAATAGCAACGTGATTTACCATAGTACCACAGTGATGTCAGTCCTTCTTGATTCTCCGATATAACAAAATCCGTTGAAATCATTGTTTGAGAAAGCTACTGCGGGTTGCTACAGATTTTCACCACAGTTTATAGAATAAAAACTATATTATCAGTGACAAACTTTTTGGAAGCAACCTCCGAATGACATTAAGGACAAATATCTGGGGACGGAGGTACCCCAGGAGCAGCTGCCCTGGGAGAGAGACTCGAGGCAGGGCATAACCTACAAAGAATAACTAAATCACGGAGCAGGATTAGGAAAGGCCCCAGTGTTATCAGGAGTACCTCCCCCTCAAGCTCCTTACCACAGCTCTGAATCGTACTTCTCCGATTTTAATTTCAAAACGAATAAACAAGTCGAGCGATTTTGGATTTGTTAAACATTGGGGAACTATATTAGTGACGTCTAGAAACGGTATTTAACCTACGCTCAAATCGTATCACCTGCGCATCTCAATCAATCACTCACAGCCAAAGCTGCCAAAGTTCTACTGCAGTTCCTCAGATCCCAGGGTGAGTGTCTCGTGTATAGTGTGTGGTTGTTTACTGCATTCGTGTTTTTCATTGGGTTCCTGTCAAATGAAAAATACCACCGAAAAGTTCCTTTCCTTTCCTCCAGCTACCCTAGCCAGAGAGCTTAACCCATCAATCAGACGGGTAGTCCAACATTCAGAGTGAGGACAGGGGTACTTGCCACGCCTTTTCCTCAAAACTTCAGGAGTGATTCCTGCCACCCATCCTAGATA
>JAVIWC010000116.1:0-16117 GCA_031894815.1 Creontiades dilutus | reverse complement strand
AATTTGTGTTATAATAACATTGCCGCACTATTTCATGTCTGATATCTATCGGTAAAAATAACGCACGTATTTGCACACTAAAGTCTGGCCCACAACAAGGCTGCCCTTACCTCGGCCATATTATATTTGCTAACCAAAATGGAGCAATCCCTATAATGGAACAACGCAACCCAAGTTATCAAAATATTTCCGAAATGCTTCAAATTCTTTCACTGGGGTTTATTATTCAATTTCATTCAGTTGGCTTGCATTCAAAATTTGAATTTCTACTAAGCTTTTTAGTGTGCGTGTTTCACAGCTGATAGAGCGATTATTGAATTTCGGGAGGCACACAAATATGATCAACTGATCAATCCAAATATGTATTTTGGTTGAGAACCGATTTAAGTGCTCTATACAAATCTCCTGAAATTCAATAATCGCTCTATCACCTGTGAACACGCACACTCCAAAGCTTAGTAGAAATTCAAATCATGAACGCAAGCCAATTGAATGAAACTGAGTAATGAACCCCAGTAAAAGAATTTGCAGCGTTTTTTTTTTTACATTTTATGCCTTTACTTTGCTACATAAACTCGAAAATGTAACGCGGACAGCGTCACGAAAATATTTCTGATGGTTTTCGCTCACAACCGATTCGTTGCTACGGATCATTATCTTCGACATTAGTGATCGTACAAAACTCGTTCACCACTCATTTGAAAGCTGTTGATTTACTTAATCTTGTTACGTCAACCCCTGGACATTCGGAACCTCAGTGACCAAACGCTGGAACCATTACATCTCAACCATCAACGAGCACAATCTAAGTTATCATTGGTCCAACAAAACGGCACTCGTTGGAACTAGTGCGCGAATATCGTTCACGCAAAAAGCTGCTTATGAATACTACATTATCCTTGAATGAAATTGAAATTGGCGAAGTACGTGATAAATTTTTGACACGCCTCATTCTCTCGCCGACGTTGAATTTGATAATTTATTTTTCATTTCATTTAGTTATTTTAATAAATTGTGTTTTAATAACATTGTCGTACTATTTCATGTTTGACATCTATCGGTAAAAATTATCAACACTAGTTTTAAAGGCGGCCTGCGAACGTATTTGCACACTAAAGTTCGGCCCACAACAAGGCTGCCCTTACCTCGGCCATATTATATTTGCTAACCAAAATGGAGCATTCCCTATAAAGGAACAACGCAACACAAGTTATCAAAATATTTCCAAAAACAGACACCATTTCGTGTGCGCTGTGGAAACTATTGACGAAACATTCAATAATTCCCTGTATCTTCATAGTACTGACTATAGCTGACTATAGCTATTGTAGTTTTATCACAAGAACAGTTTTTATTTTAATTATTAAGCTCAAATACTGGTGGAATGCAGGGGAACTGCAAGGAAATATTGACGCACTTCGGACTTATTGTGATCGTTGGGGGCATGAGGCTAATTTGGACAAATCGAAAGTTATTGTATTGCAGAAGGGTGGAAGGCGACGGGCAACCGAGAAGTGGTATTATGGAGAAAAACGCATAGATATTGTGACGGATTATAAATACCTAGGCGTTAATCTTACACCAAGGCTCTCTTTTTCTCGTCATCTCAAAATTAAGGCTGCATCAGCTAAAACAGCCAAGAATTGTCTCTGGAGCAAAGCAATAGCCAGCCCAAACGTCCCTCTGTCGGCCAAAATGGAAATTTTCAACGCCTTTATGAGATCAATACTTTGCTATTCGGCTGCGGTGTGGGGGAACAGGGAATGCGATTCAGTTGAGAGTGTGCAGTTGCTCTATGCTAAAAAACTGTTTCACCTACCTTCATCCACGCCCAGCTACATAGTTTATTCTGAGACAGGGCTTGATACATTATCAGTGTTCACCCTGAGGATGCACTTGAACTACTTGTTGAAGGTGCTCAAGATGCCTGAATTGCGACTACCAAAAATCTTGGCTGTTGAGTTGGTGAAGAGTTGCGCGGGTTTCGCAAAGCATTATGGGGTGCTCTGTAACAAATTGAACATTCCAGACAATTTATCTTCCCTTGACCATAGAGCCCTCAAGTTGGACATGGATCTGCTGGTTGCTGCATTTAAAGCGGAAAGAAGATCGTGGTTCCGACATCGTGTTGAGACCTCCGAGAATTTCGCTTTGTACCGCGAGCTGGATCCTGGGTTTAGTTGTGCCAATGTAAATAATGCCGAAATTCCACTTCACGTAGCACGATGGGCTTTTAGGATCCACGCGGAGTCATTGAATCTGAATGGCAAGCCTTACGAAGCGGACAGATTGGAGGAATGCTCGATGTGTAGCCTGCACGAACGAGAGGACGTCTATCATTTCCTTTGCAGGTGCCCAATTCTGTCTGAATTCAGATTTGCGGCTTTTGGCTGCCACGTTTTATCACGGAACGAAGCGATTGCCATCCTCAACGGTCCTGATTGGGTGAGATTGGAAAAGTTTTGTAAGCCAGCCTGGCGGTATCGCCCCTTCCTTATCAAGGAATTCAATTTTTGAAGATTTGTGATGAACCTCAATTGTATTTAATTTTACCATTTAAAGCAGGATAATATTATTTTTTATTTTAATTTTATTTTTTCTAATTGTACAAAAAGAACGACAAAAGAAAAAGGCCCAATCTTCCGGCAGACGGAACTTCCATGCCGTATTGTTTATTTGATCCATAGAACTGTTTATCAAATTATTGAAATGTATTAATAAACTTTTCTTCTTCTTCTTCTTCTTCTACTGGTGGAATCGAATACTGATGACAGTGGTATTAACCCGTACCCATTTTAATGACCAAGGCGATTAAGTACAAGTAAATTTTACTTTAAATTGAAGGGCGCTGGGAAAGAACGACTAAGTCCCGTCAAATGGAATTTGAGGAAAATCTAATTCAAAGTTTCCCAACTAAAAACAATACTTCAGACTCAGACTTATCCCTTTGAGTCATTTAATTACTTTTGAATCATTTAATTACTCTTAAGTAATTTAATTACTTTTGAGTAATTTAATTACCTTTGACTAATTTGATTACGAAAAATTCCAAATTTCGTACAGAGACTCAATTTGGGTTTTAGTTGTGCCCCGAAGTGCGGCAGCCTGTCAACCCATGGTTGCATCCCCTGGTCATGGGTAAAAAATAGGATTTTCGAGGCCTTCAAAGATACCCAATAATTGGTAATTGCAATGAAAGTAATTTGCCATTACAAAACTGAGCGAAAAGTCTGTATCGTCTGGACGTTATGTTTTCATTCCATCTTGTCCATCAGCAAGTCTGCGCAAACTTAAGTCGCGGTGGAAAACGGAGCGTCTGGACCGGCCTTAACACTAATCTAACCACTCACTCGGAGTACGAGCCAGTACCTCTTGATTGCCTCATTTCGAGAGGGAGCGTTAAAGACGTAGGGTCTAGGTCCAACATCCAGCCCTTACAACTTGAATAGTAGAAACAAAGAAGAAAATTAATTATTTACTTTTTCTTTTCAGTTCCCATTGTTCCCGTGTACCTGATTACTGTGGACGAAGACGCAAAACACGGACTGAAGACACAAGTAACAAGAAATAACAGGTGATTAGTGAATCAAAAGCTTTGTTTTGGAATGAAGGGTAATCAAATCGAAACAACATTGATGTTTCCTATAGCTCAGGGGTCTCCAAACTACGGCCCGCGGGAGGATTTGGTCCGGCCAACCGCCCGCGGAAAAACGTGGTTGGTTGGAAAAAATTGGGCTACCGCCAGAACGTGATGACTTCAAGGGAGTCAAGAGTTTTGCCAGACAAATGATATCAATTTTTGGTTCAACGTATCTATGCGAACAAACCTTTTCAAAAATGACACATGTAAAAATCAAAAAATCGATCAATGGTTTCAGTAGAACACTTAAAAAATTTACTTACGATTAGAACAACAAAATATGATGTGAAGTAGAAGGACATTGTAAGCACAAAACAATTGCATTTCCATTCCTGAAAATTCAATGGTTAAAATTTTTGGTTTATTATTCAATAATAAACCATTGTAATAGCTCTTGAAAAAAAAATTCTAACCCCCCTGAAAATTTCACGGTTTACGTTTCAAAGGGTGTAGAATCCGAATCTGCAATAAAAATTTGTCCGTCCGTCCGCCGTACGCACGTTTTCTCCAAACGGCTGGAGCAAAAAATCTGAAAATTTCAGGAAAAATGCCCTTTAAGGGTTGTCAAAGTTTTGTAAAGTCCCTAAAAACCTCAAAAAAATCAAGGCGGCCTAAATATGGACTTTTTTTTTTAAGAACTTTCCATGAGGAATCGAATGAGCCCTTCCCCAGGTCTGTAGCTCAAACCATTCCCGATCTATGGCATGATCTTATGCTGCCAACATTTCCATCCACATTCACTACATCACTAGGTTACTGCGATCAAAACAAAAACAACAGCGTTTTTTTTTTCTTTTTTTTTTTTTTATCGCAGTAACCTAGTGATGTAGTGAATGTGGATACTGGAGTGAACTCCTGAAAGGGTTTATAGCCGATACACGGGTTGAAGCATTCTGATATGCATGAAACGCTGCTAATTCTTTCACTGGGGTTTATTATTCAATTTTATTCATTTGGCTTGCATTCATGATTTGAATTTCCACTAAGATTTGGAGTGTGCGTGTTTCACAGGTGATAGAACGATTATTGAATTTCAGGAGATATGCATAGAGCTCGTAAATCGGTTCTCAACTAAAAACTTTGCAAATTCTTTCACTTAGGTTTATTATTCAATTTTATTCATTTGGATTGCATTCATAATTTGAATTTCTACTAAGCTATAGAGTGTGCGTGTTTCACAGGTGATAGAGCAATCATAGAATTTCAGGAGATATGCATAGAGCACGTAAATCGGTTCTCAACCAAAATACCTATTTGGGTTGATCAGTTGATCATATTTGTGTGTCTCCTGAAATTCAATAATCGATCTATCACTTGTGAAACACGCAACTCCAAAGCTTAGTAGAAATTCAAATCATGAATGCAAGCCAAATGAATGAAATTGAATAACAAACCCCAGTGATTATTGAACAACGAAAAAGAAATCATGGAATTAAAAAAATATATTTAATAACTAAAACTAATTTTTTGTTCCTATAATAGGCCTAATTTGAATGAATGAATGAATGAATTTATTTGTATAAACCGATTCGGCATTACAAGGGTTGGTAAATACATTTTACTAATCAATACATTTCATAATAAAATTAAAATAACGTTTCCAAATTAATCACTTTCTCTGTGTTTTCAATTGCTTTTCCTTTTTTCGAGTCAGTGTGTTCTACTTCTTCCTTGACCAAACTCCCCGTTTATAAAATATGTACAAAAACGTACGTCGAAGGCCTAATTTTGAATTTGTCATACTCGTCTAGGAATGCTTAAAAACACAGTTTTCAAGTGTCTAATTTTAAAAATTTTCCGGCGAAAGCCCCCGTACTCCCCTTTAGCAGGGGCCCTAGCCCCCCAGACCTCCACATTATGTTATGGCGATTGGGGCAAATAGTTTGGAGACCCCTGCTCTAGCTAATAAGGAAAGCTGAACGTCACCGAGAAATTCGAAACACAAACAGGCCAAGTTTCACCGACAACCACATTTTCTGGAGATATCATCCTTCTTTTTCGGATATACAAGTGCTTATTTATTTTACGGTATATCTACTACCTCTTCTTTTCAGTCTCAATTAGTTCATGTAGTCACTATTTGTAACGGGCAACAACTAATCAATTTCAGTTCTGGGGACTGTTCATTTATGCTCATCTGCTCTAATGAATTCTGTGAATGAAAATATACCAAGTTTTAGTCAGGTTTTTATGAATTTTTCGCAGTTTTTAGGGGTTAGTTCTCGTGCAACCTACTGTCTATTGGTCCGATTTCGTTCAAATTCGGAGGTATATAATTCAAGAGGGTGTTCTATACATTCCATCATGATAGGTGACGAACCCTGCGGAAACCTGAAAATGGTTGGTACAGCAAAACTCTGAAACTGACGATTTTGACGAATTGGTCGTGGATTGTGCTGGTTTGCTCTTATTTGGTTTTCTACAAACCTTTTATTCGTGCAGGTGGTTGAGTTTATTTTGGCTGAGCATTTATCCTGGAAAGTCCAACTTCAACTTCCCCACTGCGTATGACAGCTTTCTAAACGGTCTCGTTTCTGTCTGTCGTCGATCCTCGTCAAAGACACAGCTATACCTAATTACATCCCAACTCGATGGACGTTTTCCGGTATTGCGGGGAGTGGCCCATAGGCCACGTTATTCAGGCCTGCAAAAAATATTGTTCAACACTTTTTTGATGTTTTTTGGTAATCTTGTAGTTGTGAACGTTGATGGATCCGAAACTGACACGGATGTTGTCTCTACCACCCACCGTATTTTACCGATTTAACCAAATATTCTGATATTTTGGAGGCAAAAATGGGCATATGGAACATACAACAAAAGGTTTCAATGTTCGAAAGGTTTTAATAATTAAAACTCCTTTTCATTCCGAATGGAAACACTGTAAATGAGATTTTTCAATTTACTCTACATTTATGGTTTTGTTATTAATTTCCCGCTTCTCCAAAAAGCTCCTATTGCTACTTTTCTCTTTTGAGAAGATCCCCTCGAAAAAGCTACCAGAGGTAGTATCCCATCATACTAACCCTCCCATCATCTACCCTGATTTCTATTCTCTATGGACTTAATATCCTGATAAAAACCTTCCCCCCTGCTCCTCCCAGATCGCCTCCCAAGTTTTCTGGAAAAAATGCTAGATGAGAATGTAAATAGTGAGATACGAAGTGTGATACGAATCTGTATGTCTAAGACTGTAATTAAAGAAACTTTACTGAATTTCCACGGTATCGATCAGGATACCCTCCCCCGCCCCCCTCAAATCGATTTTATGGAGTAAAAGGTACATATATTTTTCTAAATCTGCATGTTTTTTGCCAAGGATTTCAAATATGTGCACGGTAAGCATCATGCATGTGAGCGAATACGCGCAATGCACAATAACTTTGGTTATCTAACGGGTACACGCTTTTTATTCGGAATTTGGATTCCTTACCTCCCTTCATTCTACGCTAATCTACGCTCGATCTCATGAAAATTTGATTCTATATTTGATTTTTTGGCTTCCTGCCGTGCGCATATTTAAGATACTTGGCAGAAACATGCAGAGCAAACAAAATAAAAAATTGTTTGCCATGAATGATTTAGTGGAAGAGACGTATCGTTGGACACGTTGTATTTAGAAACAAAATACCACTAAGCTCCGGAATAGTTTCAGAATATCTCAAAACGGATTTGCATTCAGATCGTTTTTGGTTTATTATTCAATAATAAACCGTTGTAATCGCTCTTGAAAAAAAAATTCTAACCCCCTGAAAATTTCATGGTTTACGTTTCAAAGGGAGTAGAATCCGAATCTGCAATGACAAATTTTCCGTCCGTCCGCCGTACGCACGATTTCTCCCAAACGGCTGGTGCAAAAATCTGAAATTTCCAGGAGAAATCCATGTTGGTCCGACAACGCCCCAATTCTTTAGCTAGCTCTCTCACTTAATTTAAAGTGCCCTTTGAGGGTTGTCAAAGTTTTGTAAAATCCCTAAAAACCTCAAAATAAGTCAAGGCGGCCTAAATATGGACTTTATTTGAAATCGAATGGGCCCCTCCCTAGGTCCGTAGCACAAACCATTCCCGATGTATGGCCCGATTTACGGTGCCAACATTTGCATCCACATCACTAGGTTACTGCAATGCAATCAAAACAAAAACAACAGCGTTTTTATTTATTTATTTATTATTTTTTTTATTGCAGTAACCTAGTGATGCAGTGAATGTGGATTCTGGAGTGAACTCCTAAAATAGCCGATACACGGGTTGAAGCATTCTGATATGCATGCTTCGTCTTACGAAATTTAAAATTTTCAAATAGAATATTTTACCATTGTAATCGCTCTTGAAAAAAAACGCTGCAAATTCTTTCACGGGGGTTTATTATTCAATGGTTCATGATTTTAATTTCTACTAAGCTTTGGAGTGTGCGTGTTTCACAGGTGATGTAGCGATTATTGACTTTCAGGGGATATGCATAGAGCACTTAAATCGGTTCTCAACCAAAGTACCTATTTGGATTGATCAGTTGATCATATTTGTATGCCTCCTGAAATTCAATAATCGCTCTATCACCTGTGAAACAAGCACACTCCAAAGCTTAGTAGCAATTCAAATCATGAATCATTGAATAATAAACCCAAGTGAAAGAATTTGCAGCGTTTTTTTAAATTTTCACTTCAAAAATTTTAGAGCCATTGCATTAGCTTAATTTTCTATGAAAACTCGCTAAAGCGTGTTTTTGCTTGAACCGGGCTTGAAGAAGCCGTTTTGGCATGGGGATACGCGGTGTATTAGGAATCGGCATCAAATTTACCATCGAAATCGCCTATAAAAGAACTTTTTCGTACTAGAATCTCATTTCGCCTCACTTTATTCCGTGAGCACGTGTTATTCATCCGATGGAATCGTTTAAAATTTACAGCTGGCTAACATGTTCGTCTTAAAAAGACTTATGCTTATTTTAGGCACCACTCGTATGAGTATATGTGGTACGAGACGATCCGCGCTCGTAGATGATCCGTGAAATAGATGAATAATTTAAATGTTGACCACAGCTATCTCTACTTGAAGTGGTGAAGTGGATCTTAAAATCACTAATTGTTAAGACGTGACACTTGAAATCGGTCTCCTCTGCACTAGAAACTAGTTACCGAAAGAACCACGAGAAGTTCGTGTTGTATCTGCAAATGTTCTCTACCGGGTAGATTATAAATTCTCCGAACATCTAAGTAATCTTCAATCAGGGTTGGATCCTCCACTGTACCAAATCCAGCTATGAAGTTTCTCGCCAACTTTGTTGTCTTGGCTGCTGCGTTTACTGCTGTTAGCTGCCTACTTGTTGAAAATGGTAAAATATTTGAATTATTACGCCTTTCAAACCTGACAATGTTATTTTGGTTTTTTTTTTTTAAACACCAGTTCAATATGAAAATAAACAACTGAAAATGAAGCTTGTCGAATCATAATGCCAAAACATAACTCCAGAATATTATACATCTAAAACTTTCTCTAAATGCTTCTAGTATTAATGAAATGAAAGTGAGATTGTACCGTGAAAAATCTTGCCAGTGATTCTGTCCGATGAGTAGAAAGTCTCAATTATCGGTTTTCACTTTAATTCCTCCTCTCGGCAGATCTGGGCAGGGTTTTCCGAATTTCTATTCTTTAAAAGTCATAATGGCGACCTGCAACTTCCCTGTTTTTTGTTGATATCAGTAACCTAGTGACGTAGTAATGTGGATACTGGAGTGAAGTCCTAAAAGGCTTTGTAGCCGATACACGGGTTGAAGCATTCTAATAACCATTGAACGAAATTAAAAAAATAAAATAAAAAAACGCTGCAAATTCTCTCGCTGGGATTTAAAATTCAATTGGCTTGCGTTCATGATTTGAATTTCTACTAAGCTTTGGAGTGTGCGTATTTCACAGGTGATAGAGCGATTATTGAATTTCAGGAGATGTGCATAGAGCACGTAAATCTGTTCTCAATCAAAATACCTATTTGGATTGATCAGTTGATCATATTTGTGTGCCTCCTGAAATTCAATAGTCGCTCTATCACCTGTGAAACACGCACACTCCAAAGCTTAGTAGAAATTCAAATCATGAACGCAAGCCAATTGAATAATAAACCCCAGTGAAAGAATTTGCAGCGTTTTTTCATCATGGATTTTGTCTTGGTCAAATTGACCCGCGGTTCACAAACAACTTTACAATTAATAACTGTTTACAATATTTGTTTCTTGTGCGTAAATTTATTGAATTAAGAATCATGTCCATAAAAAAAAGAACACCGGCAAAATGTGTTGAGAGCGTGTTTTGAAATTGGTAAATTGTGCAGGACAGCCAACTTCACAACAGGTCAAGGAGCTGACCAAGGCAGTTTTACTTTACATGAGGTCTACTCTACCTAAAGTTAAGCAAATGCCTCTTCCAGATAATATCAACAACCATGTGATTTTGCCCGAGTTCGGTACCGAGTAAGTCTCCATTTAAATAGATACCTCTTCGAAATAGTTGTTCAACTGGATCCTCAATAAATACAAGGAGATGTGTCTACGTTAAAAAATACGCTGATTGGCAATTTTTCATGCATTTGCATTTTATCTGTGAGAAGGTTAATGATAAAATACCCCCATCAAGAGCTGAGAGCTGATGCTGAGATCTCCCAGTTGAACAACTAATGAGAAATATGCCTGGTACCTGCCTGTCATTATATTCTTGAATGTGTTTAGGAAATGCTGTACTCCAGGTCATCTTGGACTACTGAAGTAATTTTTAAATCACTTAGGAGAAACAAGTTTGTAATCATACCATACCACAACATTCTGTAATACCTTTTGCCCATGTACTATTTCAGGTAGGCTCAGAAGAACAAATTTTGACGGTTAACAAGGTACAATTGGTGGACGGTTAACAGATTCAAATCACGAAAGAATGTATCAACGGGATGGCGCCTGGGCTTATTGAACAATACCCTTAGGGTCATTTTTTGGATCTTAAAAATTTTGTCAATTAGGTACTTCAAAGTGTTCCCCCATATTACAATTGCATACTGTAAGATTGACTCAAACAGCGCCTGATAAATATTGATCTTCAGCTCATCTGATAGAAATTTTATTCTATAGAGGATATTGGCACATTTCCTTAGCTTTTGACACAGATTTTGAATGTGGTGGGTCCATTTCATTTGAGAATCGAAAGTCACTCCTAAATAAATTAAGCTATTCACTTTTTTGATTTTTGAACAGGCACACGGTAAGTCATTGTAGCTATGTAATGTCAAAGGGTCACTCGATGTTGATTGTGGGTCTGTTTTTCTTGCTATGTCCATGAAAACCGATTTCGTAGTATTGATTGTAAGCTTGTTGGTGTTCATCCATTGTCCTATCGCCCTCAGATCTTTCTCGGCATTTTGATGTACCTCCTGCCATGTTTGCCCGGAGTTTACTAAGGCCACATCATCAGCAAACATGTAAATTTTCCCGGAATATTTTTGTGATGCAAGTTCATTCACATATAGGGAAAACATAATCGGCCCAATTGAAGTGCCTTGAGAACAGCCATATTCGCGGATTAAGGCAGTTTCGCTTTTCGCTTTGCCACTGTGGATTGCTGGAAGAAAGAGTTTTATCGAAAAACCAGAAATTAAATTCTTGTTCTGCATATCAAGAATTTTCTCTCCGAGTTCATTTTCTCTTCAAGCGAAATTCCATGAACACCATGAGGATTCTCTTCCTATTCTTTCCTTGGGCTACATGTTTGGTTCAATGTTTTCCAACTTTACTTCGTGGAGGCATCATCTATCCTACCTGGCTTTGCACGCCGTGGGCATTCACTTGATTTCCTCAACTTTCTTGAGAATTGGACCCAATTTTCATGAATCTTGGAATATTAGCCTGAATGTTTTTCATTCGTCGCTGAATAAAAAATGTTAATTTCGTTGTTTCGTAGCGTCGTGACCACGACGAGGAACGGAGTGTTGTACGGAGCGAACGACATTTCACTTGATCAATACGAATTTGACCCTTCGACATCGTCCACCAGATGTCGCATAACTGCACCCAACATAACAGAAGTGTTCGACTACGAGATGAATGGGAAAATTTTTGGATTCAAAGTCTCTGGCAAAGGAGTGTTGAGGTAGGTCAATCAATAAAATCATCCTTGATGATCAAATTCATCTAAACAAAGAAAACTTTTATGGCTCTGTTTCGATACAACAGTATTTGAATCGATTGACTAAAACAAGCTTTTAAATGGAACGTTGAAGATTGATCCTTCGTTAAACTTAACGTTTTATTTGTGGCAGAACTGAAACAATTGGTGCCAGCTACAATGTGACTGATTTGCGTTTTGAGGAAATCGACAATTCACTACAAATATCTCATCTTGAATTGAGCTTTGTTGTCGACGACTTGACAGTAAGTTTCATGCAACCAGGTGATACAATCTATAATTCGAATTTTCCGAAGGAAATTTGGAGTACGAATCTGATTGAACTAGGCACACACATGCGGTATTCAAATAGATAATGGCGGCTTCTGCCCTAAAACCATGGGGATGCATCGAGACCATAAGGGGAAACCACAAAGGGGATGTGAGACAAAAATGTGCTTTTCTCAGACAGATACAAATTTCAACTGCCAATATGCCTAGGAGATCAATCTTGTCCTCTTTCTCGGCTTCAAATCGTGAAACGACTCAATCCTACCTTTAAAAGAAGTTCACCAATAGGTACCTATGTAAATACTTTAAAACAATACACATTTTTTTGAAATAATTGTCGAACTTCAGGAAACCGTTTATTGCAACAGTGGAATTCTTATATGCCCAGCAAGAACCGTCGTGGAGGTGAAAGCCCGATTCCATCTGTAACCATCATTCCTATTATTGCAGCAAAGAAGACAAGGGAAGCAAAAAAGTTCATTATTTACATCACATCCACAAAGCAAATCTACGTTTTCATAGTAATGAGGATTGAACTTGGAAATCGTGGAACGATTTCTGCTTGCCTTCTAGATTTGTTGCAGTCCTGTCAATAATGGCATTGGGTGCCCTGGATCCTCCACCGTCCTCTCACCCATCCTGAGGCTCTGTTTGGCGAGTGAATTTGAAACTCTTTTGCCCCTCAATGAGAATTCAGGGGGAAAAGTTGGAAAACAGTGAGATAATATTATACGTATAATATTATTATTATCAGGTATCTTTTTCATTTTGGCCAGGGGGAGCAGATGCACCTAGAGCCGAAAGTTCGCCAAGTACGTATCCTAGTTGCTCGGTATTTGGCGAACACTGAACAACTTGACGCACGCATACATGATTCGTCTCGGATAAAGACGACCCGGACGATTAGTACTGGATACTTGTTACCCAAAAACAACTTCGATCCTCCTCCACGCGACGTTAACATAGTTCCGATTTTTGTGCTTTGGATGGGAGGCACTCCAAATTAACTCTTCTCTCTTGTAGAATTCCACAAACTCAAGCACAGTTTTATTGTTCCACTCCTTAGTCGTGATAATATGATGAGACGAGGAAAAAGTCCAATGAGGGGAAGGGATGGGAATTGATTGACATTCCGAAAATATCGACATCGTTGTTAAGGAGAACCGATTATTTTACATCGATGTTGGGTTGTCTTGTTGTTCTTTATCGAGAAAAAAATCGGTAAAACATAGCGGTTTTTTACCTTTTCTTGTTTAATTAGTAGCATTTGTACGCAGTAAGGAAAATCGGAAGTATTCTTCATCTTTCCTCTTGTCATATATTCGGCAATCATCTCACATGTTGAGGACAACAGGAAGAAATGAACAACAACCGAGTAACCTGCCCCAAGCTTGCCAGCGTCTGTTTATCTTTGTGTTCACACTCCGCTTGCATACACTTATTTTTCTTTGGTCCTCTGATATAAATAGGTTTTAAAATTCAAGTGCTACTGTTGTTGACTAAATACCTATTTGCTTCTACGAAGTTATATAAAAGGTATGTAGGAACCTATCTGATATCTACAGGGTGTCCCGACTTAGTGTAAAAAAAAAATTGGGTGAAACTACATGGAAAATGGAGTAAATCGCCGCCAACCGCGATTTTTTTTCTCAACCCGTTGCTGAGATATGCTATTTTTAAGAGTTTTTTCAAAAAATCGCGTTTTTCGCCATTAAAACGCTTTTTTCTCGGCAATTTCCCAACATTTTTGCACATTTGACCACATTTTCGGAATCTGCGTTAAATTTCCTATAAGATGAAGTTACTTTGATTTCCAAAACGCATCTTCCAAACACCGAAATTTTCAATCAAAGATGAACATTTTTCGCAAAGTGAAATTTTTCAAAAACTTGGAACGCTTGGCGTGACCACAAAAATAATTTTTTTTGTTGTCAAATTTGATAAAAACTTTTCCCACTTCTAAGCTTTCCAACGGCGTCTCAACCATTTAATTCTGATTGGAATTGACGGAGAAATTAAAGTTCGAATGCCAGAAAACGTGTAGTTCGTTTTAACGTAAGTTGGTAGGTGACGTACGATATGGGCCACAGAAACTGATTTTTCTCGATTTCAATTAATGTTTTCCGGCATTCAACCACAGGTTCGAATTGGGCGTTAAATTTCCTGTAAGAAGAGGAGTCCTAGTCCCTAGGATCTAGTCCCACATCCCGAATCCGAGCTCCGACCTCACTATACCTCTTCATCACCGAACCAGTTTCTCGTAAGCGTTGAAAGGTACTTGTAAACACCCGATGTGAAGGGGCTCGTCTCTGAGGAAAGCGATTAGCATATTCCCGACTTGCAGCGAGTGAATTCGCATCACATAGTCCGTAAATAAAAACTATGTCAGCATATTCCTCGTTGCTGAATTGTGCCATAATGTTTGATACTAGACGCAAATGAAACGAGAGGAAGACTAAAGCTCCAAGTCGCCTTAACTTTCCAAGTCCATCTACGATAGCAAGGTTTCTTCTTTGGACTTTGACACTAGCTCGGCTGTAGGTCGATTAAACGACAATAACTGATAAACGGGTACCTAACCATTTTCAGGTACACCTCGTTTATTGGCATTCGAACTTTAATTTCTCCGTCAATTCCAATCAGAATTAAATGGTTGAGACGCCGTTGGAAAGCTTAGAAGTGGGAGAAGTTTTTATCAAATTTGACAACGAAAAAAATTATTTTTGTGGTCACGCCAAGCGTTCCAAGTTTTTGAAAAATTTCACTTTGCGAAAAATGTTCATCTTTGATTGAAAATTTCGGTGTTTGGAAGATGCGTTTTGGAAATCAAAGTAACTTCATCTTATAGGAAATTTAACGCAGATTCCGAAAATGTGGTCAAATGTGCAAAAATGTTGGGAAATTGCCGAGAAAAAAGCGTTTTAATGGCGAAAAACGCGATTTTTTGAAAAAACTCTTAAAAATAGCATATCTCAGCAACGGGTTGAGAAAAAAAATCGCGGTTGGCGGCGATTTACTCCATTTTCCATGTAGTTTCACCCAATTTTTTTTTACCGAGCTAACGTTCATAGAAATAATAACCAAGAAGGTGGTACTACTATTAAATAAATTTTATCGACTTAAAACAGTCTTTCAGCAATGTTCCCTAGCTGAACACCTGGTGGCCGTAATCTTTTGTCTGGGGCAAAGTTATCATATTGACTTCCGGAAAGGTGAGTAACCGATGGAATAGTTATTTCAAATGTAAATTATATCTCGTGATTCTTCTTACAGATACGCTTTGAAGGCCTCACTTCCAAAAAGATTCCAGTGAAAAAACTCGAAAAGCTCATGGAAGCGTATCTGTTGAGCAGCGTACGGCTATCCAAAAAAATAGCCTCAGAGCACGCTGCTGCAATAAAAAAGAACTGCAATCAATTGTTGGCTGGCCACTCAACCGATCATGTCATTCGCTGGCTGAAAGAGCAAACAAACGCAGAGGAAGCCCACCCGGATTTCGCACGGACCTTCGTCACTACCTTTGTAAATGTCTTATGAACAACCGAAAACACCAAATAATAATTACAAGCTCCCTGAATGTAAATGGAGATGTCTTTAGATGGAATTTTGTACATTAGATTTGGTTTATTAAAGAATTTATTAGTATAAAAATGTTTAATTTCATCTTCCAACCTGAAAATTCAAATTCTTAGTTTCATTTTACTTCGAGTAAGTAGTTCTATTTCAAAGTTTCATACTGGGATGTTGGGTGAAACCATCGATGTATTTACATAGATGGGTGAAACTAATTCGGAGTGCTTTGCGTTTCAAAATTTCTCAAAAGCAGATTTCCTGGTTGAAGAATATAATTACTTTGGTAATACATGTTGATTGGACAACGTGTGGAATAGTCTCAAGGAATAGGTGAGAAAATGAATTTCAATATATTCACACTATTATTCATTATTGATCGAGAACAAAATTCTATTCATGAGAAAGATAAGGAAGATTAAAAGGAATAAGAACATATTCCTATTCACATTTCTGGCCCATTATTTCTGCGTT